>JAFEME010000001.1:0-224357 GCA_018831755.1 Niveomyces coronatus | reverse complement strand
GTGGGGGGGAGGGGATAGACGAAGGAGAATCATTACCTACAGATATGACAATTCGATGTACGGCTGCCAGCCGGGTCTTGGGTAAGATATTTTTTTTTAAAAGAAAAAAAAAAAAACAAGGTCGAGATTCAACTCATTCTAGACCAGTTTGTCGGTGCTTTGCTTGCTTTGCTTTGTTTGCCCTCTACTTGCCGCGGCGCGTGCCACCTCCCCGCTCCCGTTTTGCCCGCCGTCCACATAGTGAAAAGCAGTGAACAAAAGAATCGGCTCGCGCGTTGAGTTATTTGAGTGCACTGGGCCGTCTTCTATTCTTTTCCCGTCCATCTTCAGTCATAACTAGTAGTGGACGATGCGGCGAAATGAGGCACCCCACCAAAAAAAAAATGCATCTATAGCTGCCCGCTCTCCACCATCGCCTCGGACGTGGGTGGGCAAGTGGGCAGGTGGTTGACGTAAGTTGCTTGTTCTCGTGGAAGCGGCGGCGCACATGGTAATATCTGAACCTGTCAACAACCGCGACGCTGTTTCCCTCTCCCCCCTTTCGCATCGACGAGCTTCGACCTTTTCTTTCTTTCTTCGTTGCCATAAATGATAGTATTCTCGCATACATAACCTCCCCCTCCTCCGTTTTTATATCCGCATAGGCTCTGTCCCTGCCAAAAGCATCCGCTTTCGCCACTCTCTTAGCTGCAGCGTTATTGTTTGCTCGTCAATAACTTCCACCCCCTCGCAACCCTTTTTTTTATCCCCTCTCGTGTCCGCGCAGCAGGCTACTTCGATCAAGGCCCAGCCGGTCTATTCAACGTCGATCTCCACCTTTCGGCTGGCTGGTATCGCATTCCTGGCTAACAGCAGTACCGACTTTCTGCGAAACCACTACTATATACTTCGCGATATGCCGTCGGTTGTTCTTTATAGAACTTGAATTGCGATTACCTGGCGTCTTGTCGACGGTGACGGCTTGGTAGCGGCGGCTGTTAAAGTTGGGGAGAACAACTTCCTCTACATACGACCGACCCTGATCGTCCTCGAAGAACGCCGCAGTTCCATGATAGTTGCGAAAACAAAAACGCAGACGATCATTTGCGCTCGTTCGGTATTACGATATCATAAGCAACAGATATCATCATTGCTTTAATCATCAAACCAAATATCCCCTTGGTCACAGAGACCGTGGTGTCTCCCTATCTATCTACTCGATAGAGACGTTTGACCAAGGAAAATCATTACTGCAGGTTTCTCACTCTCAAACAGGGGAGGACAAGGCGCCTACCAGAATCTCTGTGAGAGCGCGCCGCAATCTCGCAATGGGCAACAACAACACTAGAGAAAGTCGTCCGCCCGGCGGCCCTGACCCACAAGGTCATCGCTCCAATGATGGTCGGACTCGCAACCGCGTAAGCCGCGGAGAAAGTTCGTTTCTGCAATTCAGCATGGACGGCCAGCGATCAGACCGCGGCGGACGTCAAAATGTGCCTTTCGAGCATCGTGAAACACGGCAAGAACGGGAGGCCCGACGACTGGAACGCGAACGCGCTACTCGACTGCAAGAGAGAGAATGTAGTCTCCGAGAGGAGCATGTTGATGGAGGCTATTTAGTGACACTAGGAACGTATACGGGTACTGAAGATTACAGCAAGCCCGTCGTTCGTCAACTCCAGGTACTGTTTGCTAATCAGCCGTATCGTATGTGAGATGCACTCGCCTTCTAACAGCTGCTATCAGATCGAGAGAAGGCTCGCTCCGTTCTGGAGAGGCTTGAATGATTGGTCTGAAAACTGGGCAGAGCACCAGCTCGTTGCTGCCGCCAGAGGTCTGCCAATACCCGCCGCCGACGAGCCCCCTCCTCCAGAGTTGCTTCCTTTGCCATCGCACAAGCGCAACCCCAGCCAGACGAACATCCATAGTTTGACTGTCCCTATAGGTGGTAGGTCCATGTCTACGGCTTCGGACCAAGACGCATCTGGTGCCGCATCCGGCGTGGCGACTCCCGGAGGTACTGCTAAAGGTTCCTCCATCAAACCACGAGCCAAGGCTCTAGCAATGGCCTTGACGGGCCACTCGAGAAATGCCTCTTCTGCTGAGTTATCGCCCGCAGAAACGTCGCTCCCTCATGATCCGTGCGTTAATGGCCAGCTCATCGAAGTTCACTTGTACAAAGACGCAACCGAGTGTCCAATCTGTTTTCTATCCTATCCTCCGTACTTAAACAGCACCCGCTGCTGCGATCAAGCGATATGCAGCGAGTGTTTCGTCCAGATCAAACGTGCCGAGCCTCATCTTCCGGAGCATCACCCCGATGGCCAGACTCGTGACCCCAATCAAGAACTAACGCCGGAGGATTCGCCGGACTTACTCATTTCTGAGCCCTCCGCCTGTCCCTACTGCCAACAACCCGAGTTTGGCGTCACGTATGTGCCTCCACCTTTTCGCCGTGGTATAGTCACCTCGTCATCTTCCACGCAACTCGGTTCTTCCTCTACAAGGTCACCGATGTCGTCTCAAAGCTCATTGCATTCTGCGTTGCCTGTAGCTCAGACCACTCAGGCCGGCAGAAGACGCGGTCATAGTTTGTCTGCGAATGCGCCGAATGTCATCACTACGGACCGTATCCGGCCTGACTGGGCTACCAAACTCGCAGCTGCTCGGGCTCACCAAGCCCGCCGATCTGCAGCCGCTACTGCTTTGCACACCGCTGCCTTCTTGGTCGGAGGTAACGACCAACGCTCTATCCTTCGCTCAGGCAGGTTTGGTAGACGCAGTGCTGGCTCGGGCTCAGGCACGCCCGGCAATAGCAATCTAGTTGGAGAAGAGGCGGACGGGACCGGAGTTAACGACGGGCCACACGCAAGATCTGGCGCTCACGGCTCCCGCCGATCTCGTGTGGAAGAGTTGGAGGAGATGATGTTCATGGAGGCCGTGCGCCTCTCCCTCGCTGCCGAGGAGGAACGGAAGAAGAAAGAGGCAAAAGCCCTCCGCAAAGACGTCAAGAAGCGGGAGCAAGCTGAGAAGAAGGCGGCCAAGAAGGCGGCAAAAGATCCTTATGGAGGCAATGTCAGCGGAGCTAGTGTCAGCAGTCTCTCTCTTGGCTTGGGCAGAAGACGAGGCAATAGCGGGACAAGCAATTTGAGGGCGGAATCCTCGGTCCCATCCCCCTCCTTGGCGGCAAAGACTAGCGAGAACAGGACAGCGCCCCCAAAAGCACCGTGCGAGGATGAGAGTGGGAAGGGTAAATCCGTCGATCGAACCACCACGGATTCACCGTTCGAGAGCACACCGCCGTCCGCCATTCCGATTCGCAGTGGCGGCTCTCATCTGAGGCACATGAGCAACGCATCGTCGCTGGGATCGTCCCCTGTAGACTCTGCACCTGGTAGCTACACTGGTGCCGGGTATCTTCGTGTCGATAGTATCGGTCAAGACGGCGGCGATGGCGAGGGCACGTCAGAGTCCCTATTTAACTTCCGAAGCCTAGCAGAGCTCGTCGGGGTTGATATTGATCAGGGGACTGCAGTTACTGAAGATGGCGCTGCAGGAAACGCGTCGGTAGAGGCGAATGCGGAAGCACCCGCCCGCCCTCTTTCACAAGTCAAGGAGGAAGATTACGAGACACTTACCTCGACAGCTGAACATTTTGAGGGCATCGTCAAGCCATCAGCGAAGGCAGATGAAACGCGCGATGCACCTTGCCATTTCGAGGCGGAAGAAACGCTGGTCGCAGGTGGAGATCAGCAACAAAGCGCATATAGCAAGACGCCCGAAACGAATCCTTTGGCAAAGGAACCTGTCGTCACGGAGACAACATAGGATGAAGACGGCCTGGCAGACCGAGCGGACCCAATAAAGACACCAAAGCGTGGATGATAGAATAGATCGGGCGAATATTTCGCCACGCGCTTTTTTTCGTATGGGACATCAGCACTGGGCGGTTTTGGCAGATGCAGCGATATGAACATGATTAAAGGAGATTTAGCGTTGATTTTGTTTATTGAAATACAAAAAGAGATCATCCATTCCAAGAGGTGCCCTTTTTTTCTCGGCTCACCTGCCTTGATTGTCTGTTTTTTGTTATGTCCTACGCACTGCTGTGTTGGTTTGTGCCTTGATATATCAGAGCATCCGTATTTTGAAAGAGACCCGAACTCGTTCTATCAGGCCTTTCTTAGTTCTCTCTTGAACTTTTCCACCCACTCGCTAAACTCGTCTTGGTCGCCCGTCCAGGTCTTACCGAGAAGCTCACCCGCGCCAAGAGCGGACGTGAAGCAACGGCTCGACTGCTCGTCGATAGACTCCGGGTCCAATTCGTAGAATGACGCAGCGAGGTCACCGAAGCATTCAGGAAGCTCACTCAGGGCCGATGCGGCCTCATCGAGACGGAGAGAGATGTTTTCGTCGTCGTCGCGAGCATCGCGGGAATCAGAGTGCGGACTACTGAGCGGCGGTGGCGCAGGGGCTTTCAGTCGCCGCTTGACTATGGCCTTGAATAACAAGATTATGAGGCGGAGGCGGCGGAGTGTAGACTCGAGGCGGGGCCGAATGCCGTCGGGGTCGTCTTGTGGTATGGCGGCGGAGGTATTCATGAGGTCGTCGATCATGTCTTGCGCAGCTGTGGCTGCATTGATCCCGGTGTCCGCGCTGCCGTTGTGATTGTGGCTGCTGTTCCGGTCGTTGTCGTCATTGTCGACGCCATCGTTCTCTTCATCAGGGCTTTCCGCCCCCCACTGCTTTAGTTCATCCGCCGTATCTGTCAGCTCAGCCGTCCACTCCTCGACCTGTCTGACGAGGAACCCTTTGATTCCCAAGCCTGCCAGCGCCACCACTTCGTCGCAGGCTGCCCAGAGCACGGCCGTCGACGGAAGGCTGCCCCTGCCAGTCCCATCGGTCGAAAAGCCGTCCTTTGCCCTTCCCGTCAAGGCCTTCCCGTCCTTCGGTATGCACGCGAGCAGTTCGCCTAGGGTGGAGACCACCCTCCCGCAGAGACCCGCGAGCTTCCTTTGGAATGTGCGCGTGTGCCGCGCGGCGACGCAGGACTGCACGGCCGAGGCGATGCCGAGAACGGGGCCGCCGGGGGCGAAGAGCTCGGCGAGGACGTCGGTGATGGCGGACGGGGAGAAGGGCTCGTTTATCAGGAGCAGGGAGAGCTTGGTGGAGTGGGCGCGGATGAGCGTGGCGGCGTCGCGGGCGAGTGATACGACGGAGGAGGAGGTAGAGGATGGGGGAGAGGTGGAGGGGGCGGATCGATTATGGTAGATATCGGAAACGGCGGCGGAGAGTTTCTTGCAGACAAGCTGGTGGGACTGCACAACGGCGTCGAGTCGCTGGAGTCTGGTGGGATTTTGCGACGCCGACATGGTGATGAAGGAGGTGAGTATGGCGCGCGAACTGGTGATTCTTTGGCAGCTGCCGTTACATTGTACGGCGCATTATCATGACGATGAAAAGGATGCTTCACGACGACATGCTTTTTTTTGGCGGGGTGGAGGGGTATACAAGAGACGCGGCCACCATTATCTGCTACTAACAAGTAGTAGTAGGTACTGTACTACTAGTAGTACAGTACGTGGGTAGTAGCAGCAGGCGCTAACCTGTACCTATAGGCAGGTACAGTGCCTGGTTATAGGGCACTGACAACGCTTAAAACCGGAGCAGCAGCAGCAGCTGCAACAACAGCAACAACAACAATGACAGCAATTTAGTGTGCATGATCTGATATACCTGTAGCCTGATAAAATTTAATATTCTCTTAATTAACGAAAAGCTCGTGCATGTCCGGATCTTGATCAGTGTCCTGGTGGTGAATGATCGACTGCTGCTGCGACTGGGTTTTGGGGGGATAATTTGCTACAGGACAGTCTCGCCGAACATTTACCGCTGGCAGGTGTGCGCAGATCCTTGACGTGCCCAAGGCCTCAACGCCTACAGTACATCTGTACATGACACTTTTCTAGCTACCAGGGTCGGGCTTTCGTTCCCTGACACATGTCCTCTACTGTGTTCGCCCATTGAACCACACGCCCACATTACAGGCCGCCGACGACCTCGTCTTACGAGCTTGGTAGCAGTGACATGATGCAGCAGCTACAGGTACTGTCGCTGCTGTCGGCAATTAGCGTCGTGTCATTGTCCGCCGCGGGCAATCTCCCTCGCGGTGTTGGTCCCGAATGTACGTCAGCCAGGTATAACCTATTCACCGCGCAGGCAGCTGATATAGCGTGTAGTTGCATCCCATTACAAAGAGCAAGGTAGCTTCCGCTGTTTCGCCAACCAAAATGTGCGAATCCGCATGGATCGAGTCAACGACAATACGTGCGACTGCCCCGATGGATCGGACGAGCCTGGCACAGCTGCGTGTGCCCATATAGATCCATTATCGCCCGTACAGCCGCTGCCGGGTAGCAGCTCAGGCACGACAAAGGCGCAAAACTCCCTGCCCGGGTTCTGGTGCGAGAACAACGGTCACATTGGCGCATACGTGCCGTTCATCTACGTCAACGATGGTATCTGCGACTATGATCTCTGCTGTGACGGCAGTGAGGAGTATGCGTCAGTTGGAGGGACGAAATGCGAGAACCGCTGCGCTGAGATTGGGAAAGAGTATCGACGGCTGGCCGAGGAAAAGGACAAGAAGATGAAGCTGGCTCAAGCTCAGAGATCAAAAATGATCTCCGACTCACGAGCTCTCCGCTCACGGACGGAAACCCGCATACAAGAACTCGAGAATGAGATTCGTGTCCTCCTGGCGAAAAAAGTGGCACTTGATGCCAAGTATAAAGATTTGCAAAAGCACGATCGCAATCGGGTTGTCAAATCTGGCGGCGGCGGCGGAAAGCTTGGCGTGCTTCTGGGTCAAGCGAAAAGCCGCGTGAACGAACTTCGCGAGACGCTCACCAAGGTGGCTGATGAGCGTGACAAGCTGCGCATCAAAGTCAATGAACTAGACACTGTTCTTCGCAAGCTCAAGGAGGAGTACAATCCGAACTTCAACGACGAGGGCGTCAAGGCAGCTGTCAAGTCGTTCGAAGACTTCGCTGCTCGCGAGGCGGGGCAGCCGGCAGCAGATGTTGACGATGTCTCCAGTGTCCTTGCCGAGGACGGAGAGAATAGCGGTATCAACTGGGTAGAGTTTGAGAACAACGAGGCGGATGACGCAGATATCAGTAAGCTGTGACGAAAATTGGTTTGCTCTCGTGTGATCTCAGCCTGCTAACGATGCGCAGTCTACTCTTTTGAAGCGTATTTGCCCTCTTCCTTGCGAGAATTTATCCAAGATAAAAAGGCGGCCCTCCGAGATTGGTTTGTTGCAAATGGGCTGCTGGCTGAGAAAGTCAACGTAGCATCCGAGTCTCAAGCCACAAGAGAAGCACGCGACGCGAAGGAGACCGCGGAGAGGGACCTTGTGTCTAAAGAGCAGGATCTCACAAATCAGAAAGGCGATCTCGAGACAAATTACGGCCCATCGGATATCTTCCGCGCCCTCAAAGACCAGTGTATCGACATTGATGCCGGCGAATACACATACGAGCTCTGCTGGCTCGACAAGACATGGCAGAAGTCCAAAAAGGGACACGGCAACACTAACATGGGCAATTTCAAGCGCATTGATTGGGAAGATGCCGATGATGAAGAGCGCCTTGACGGCAAGAGCCTCGGAAAGGGCAGCAGAATGGTGCTGCGCTACGAGGACGGTCAGGCGTGCTGGAACGGGCCGAACCGCAAGACGGACGTCTGGCTGGGGTGCGCGGACAAGGAAGAGCTGTGGCGTGTCACGGAGGCAGAAAAGTGCGTCTACAAGATGGAAGTTGGCACACCGGCGGCTTGCGAGGAGCATGACGAGGGTAGTGTCAATGCGAAGGACGAGTTGTAATACTATTGTGTAGATCTGTCAGAATATAGAGTTTGCTTGGGTAGGCGAGGGGTCTCGCCTTGAAAAAGTTCAGACAAGACCTTCTCTCATGTTTCGACTCGACACATGAAGCGATCTATGGAATCACCAATGACCCTTGGGAAATGATACGGATGATTGATGTTCACGAAAACCTGCCTGGTGATATCTGATACTGCACGTGACGCTGTCAACCTCGTCGGCTAGCCAATGCTGCATCCGCATCTCCGCCCTGACTTCCCTCGAACAGTCACTCGGGAAATCGCTTGCTTTTTTTTTCTTTCTCTTCTTTTCGACGCTTAATACGCCCAGTGACTTTCCTAGGAGAAGAGAACAGTGGAGAGAAAGAGAATAATGACATCGGCAGGCCTCCCTGCCGGCACCCGTCGCCTCTACCGCATCTGTCTGCAGCTCGCGCTCGGCTCTTCCATCTGGGGCTACAATATTGGCGTGCTGTCCTCCGTTCTGGTGCACCCGGGCTGGCGCGCGGCCCTCGACGACCCGGGCCCCGCGCAAAAGGGACTCGTCACGGGCGTGTACTACGCAGGCACACTCGTCTCGTATTTGCTGGTCGCGCATCCACTTGCCGACGTGTGGGGGCGGAGGGCCGCCGTGCGCGCGGGGTCCCTGGCGCTCTGTGCGGGTGCCGTGATCATGGCGTGCGTAGCGGCGGGCCGTGGTGCGCTGGGCGTCATGGCGCTCGGTAGGTGGGTGTGCGGTCTCGGGGTTGGAGCGGTAAGCACGACGGTGCCGCTGTATCAGAGGTATGGAGCACGGTTGCGACAAATCACTGATGTGGTGCTGATGAGGCTTACGGTAGTGAGCTGTCGCCGGCGAAGGAGAGGGGCAAATATGTCACGATTAACCACGTTGGCTTCGTTGCGGGCCTTGCCAGCGGCCTATGGTAGGATAGCAGATGTTGTTCGGCGTGGGCTTCTGCTGATGGTGATTGACAGGGCCGGCTACCTGATTACATTTTGGAAGAACGCCGCTGGAGAGTACTGGGGGTGGCGGGTGCTTATACTGATGCAAATCATCCCGTCCCTAGTTTTCCTAGCCTTGCTACCCTCTATACCGGAAACGTTAGTCCACTGATGAGAGACTACGTGTTGAATGAAAGGCTGACGAGGTTTCTGCTAGACCAAGATGGCTTCTTCAGCAGGGAGACGCGGAAAAGGCAGGCAGGGTCCTTCGCTGGCTGCGACAGGACGTGGACGTGCCAGCCGTCGTTATGCACGAGCTGCACTGCATCAACGTAGACATTGAGACTTATGATCAGCATAAGCAAACTTTTGTCTCGAAGTCGCTTGCGCTATTCAGAGAGCCACCGCTTTTCTCCCGTATGTGGCGCGCTTTTCTACTACAGCTCATGGCGCAAATGTGCGGAGCGACGGCGATGAAGTACTACCTCCCAACTCTGCTCAAGGCGCTTGGTGTAGAGACGCGACTCGCTCTTATGGCTGGTGCCGTGGAGATGACGGCCAAGATTGGGATGACGGTCGTGGAAATGTGGATTATCGACAGCTTTGGCCGAAAGGCCTGTCTGGCAGGTGGGAGTGTCGTGATGGCGACTGCGATGCTGGTCAATGGAGTACTGCCCAGAGTGTTTCCTGACAATACGAGTCCCGCTGCGGATGCCGTTTGTATCGGCTTCATCTTTCTCTACGCCATGGGCTACAGCCTTGGTCTGGGACCGGCTGCCTGGGTCTACAGCTCCGAGGTTCGTGGCATTGCCGCGTCTGCTTGAGAGTCGCTGACATGACTAGATCTTCCCGACGACGTATCGTGCTCGCGGTCTCAATTTTGCGGCCTCAGGTGGCTCAATCGGAAGCATTATCGTTGCACAAGTATGGCCAATCGGTGTGGCCAAGTTTGGCAGTGACGTATATTTCTTTTTTACTCTGGTCAATGTGATCTGCGTGCCGGTGCGTTATATCCGTCATGCAGTGACGTCCCGAGAATCTAACGTGGAGTTTATAGATGATCTGGATGCTCTATCCCGAAACAAAGGGCTACGCTTTGGAAGACATGGACGTTCTATTCGGTAAATGCGGCCACGTAGTTGCGACTGCGAGTGTGTATGAGTCAATTGACGACCGGGACGATGAAGCGGCAAATACTGCGACCTCCAGAGACTCTGCTTCCAGACAAGCAGCTGACAGTCAGGGTGGAGAGGCTCAGCCTCTGCTCTCGTCGTAGTTGCCTCAGACCTTGTTGCCTTGATGACACAGGGTATAATGATAATCGCTGTCCTGGAGATGAAACCTGTCACGCAATTGGAAAATAAAGTCCTCGATAGGCGATAAGCAAGGGAAATACCCCCTAAACTTCGGATGTCTACGCAAATAGTGCAACACAGTATAGCACTGCAGTGTTGAGGCGACGACCGCGAGCGCTACGTCCCGAGGCTTTACGTCATATGAACTTTCTTCCCACGGACAGTGGCTTAGCCTAGGCCATAGAAGTATGGCCGAGGCGGTACAATAGCAATACGCAATCGGTCATAGGCGCCATGCTGCGGTGAGGTATGCATCATGGAAACGCTGACATGATGTGATAGACATGTGCCTCCACTCGGAGTTGCGGTAGCGTGAGTAAATACTCGTTACACCGGTTGATCGAAAGAGGCAGAGCACACCGCTTGAATACGGTACAGTGCCTCTGTATCACAATCGTCCTGCGTGCACCAAGAGTCGTGACACGGTACACGCATCTGGACCAACCCGGTACCACCACAGAATCACAGCTTCATTCTCCACGACCTAGAAATGACAATTCACACACTCGAGGGGTTTGCCGACATGGCATGAGGATATCCTGGTATTAGCGATTATATAAAGCTATTTCTTTTTTGTTTATTTTCCGCATCATGGCCGTCGCCGCAATTCTAAGCACCACCCCGGTTACGAGCGGCCTCGTAAAGGCTGCTAATATCCTTCTTCCACTGCTTGACGTTGGGTCGGAGGATGCGACGATCATAGGTGTAGAGCCCGTTGATCTCACCTTCGACGTCGGTGGTCTGGGTGTAGATGGCACCGCTGCAGGAGTACTTCTCAATCTGGTCGCGGAGCTCGCCCCAGAGCAGACCAGTGCGGTAGTTATACGCCTCGTTGTTGGCGTCGACTTCGTAGGTCTGGTTAATCTCATTGAGAGCCCTCGTGACATTCCACAAGCTGAGCAGGCGTTAGCGCGATGAAAACGGCAGAAGGAAAATGAGACGGGACGCACTTTTCGTTGGGGACGGTTTGGCCGACACCTCCGAATTCACCCTGGAAGCCGATGCGGCTGGGGTCAAAGGGACCGCCGGGGAGGGAAGAGAAGGGAGAGCCGCACTGAGGGTTGGCGTAGTGGTGGTTGTCCTGTGGGTGGTGTCAGTCGTGACGTGGCATCGAAGTGAGCCTGATATATGGGAGACATACTGAAAAGTCACCAAAGCCGTGATCGTTCCAGCCAGTGACAGAGTCAATGAGTCTGGTGGGATCCAGTTCACGAACGCGGTCGGTCAAAGGACCCTCGGGCCACGGCGCGTTGCGAAGCTGGCCCCAACCCTCGTTGTAGATGACCTGCGTTCTTGTTAGTCATCGCGAAGCTATAAGCCACACATATGAGGGCGGAACTATAGTTACCCAGGCGAGAATGGAGGGATAGTTTTTGTGCTCGTTGATGAGAATCTCGAGCTGGCGGCCGAACTCTGTCTGCTGATCGGCATTGGGCATTCTTCCGTCGGCCGGCATGCTGGGCATATCCTGGATGACGGCAAGACCCATCTCATCGCAAGCCTGGTAGAACAGATCGGGCTCGACTTTGATCTACATAAGTGATGGGTTAGCATTTATCAGGCATTCACTTCCAGTGGACGTCGTATGGGGGGGCACTTGCATGCTTGCGAACAGTGTTAAAGCCGAGATTTTTGAGCATCTTGAGGTCGTAGATCATGGCCTCGCGGTTGGGGGGCGTGTACAGCCCGTCGGGCCAGTAGCCCTGGTCGAGCGTGCCGACGAGGAAGGTGAATTTGCCGTTGAGGAGGGGCCGCTCGACTCCGTTGACCTCGCCGCGGGAAATGCTGCGGAACGCGGTGTAACTGTTGACGGTGTCGCTACCCATGGAGACGGTGACGTTGTAGAGGGTCGGGGAGTCGGGCGACCAAAGGCTCGGGGAGGAGACCTTGAACTTGACCTCCTGGTCGGAGGTGCCGGCGGCTAGGGCGACCTGCTTGTTGTCCTTATCGAAGAGGCTGAGCTTGACGCCGGTGCCGTTCTTCTGAGAGGTATGGACGGTGAATGCGACTGCGTGGCTGTTAGTTTGCGGGGGGGCAGATGGAAGGGAGAGGAGCAGAAGGCGGGCATACCATTGCCGTCCATATCGGCAGTAATATCGAGTCCGTTGATGTAGTTTTGGGGCACGCTCTCCAGCCAGACCGTTTGCCAGATACCGGAGCAGGAGCGGTAGAAGATGTGGCTGGGGGTTCTGGCCTGTTTGCCGACGGGGATCATTTCAAGGTCTGTAGGATCGTAGACAGAAACCAGTCTGTACATCGATCAGTACGGGGAACATGACAGCACGCAAAAGAGACGTGTCTAGCGGCGGCTTATTAGAATGGGGGCAGGATATACTTACAGGCTGTTGTCCTCGCCGAACTTGACGTTGTTGGTGATGTCGATGGTGAAGCGAAAGTAGCCACCGACATTGTGACCGACCTTGACGCCGTTGAGGTAGACGGTGGCCTCGTAGTCGACGGCCTCGAAGTTGAGCAGCACCTTCTGGCCTTTCCAGGAGTTGTCGACCGTGAACTTGTGGGCGAACCACATGTTGGTCACGGGGAACTCCTGGATGCCCGAGAGGCCGCTCTCGACGCACGAGGGAATCAGGACCTGCTTGTCGAGGTCGCGGTGTGTGGCGCTGGCGCTCTCGGCGCTGGCCATATTGGCGGCCGGGCTGCTGCCGTCGGCGCTTGAGTAGGTCCAGAGGTCGTTGAGGTTCTTCCAGGCATCGCGACGGAGCAGCGGGCGCGGGTGCTCCGGCCACGGGTTCGTGCCGACCTTGGTGGTCCAATCGGTGTCGAGCGGCGGCGTCTGCACCTTGTACGGCGTCGGCGCGCGCTTCTCAATGGTGGCGCCGGCGGCGAGGCCGGGAAGCAGCAGGGCGGCGGCCGCGGCGAGGAGGCCGCCGACGGCTTGGTGGCTGGGCCTCATCTTTTTTTTTTCCGGCAAGCTATGTGAGAGTCTCGTTTACAGGATAAGATATTAAGACTGCTTAGAGGACCAAGAGAACAGAGAAGACGAGGAGGGAGGGGGAGGAGGAGGTAGAGGTCGCATTGGGAACTGAGACGGTTCGCAAAGCTTCCTTTTATACAAAAGCCGTCTGCCACACACTAACCGTTCTTCCTTCTTGCTTTTTCCCTCATTTCTGTCTTGCCATCATCTCCGCTAGACCGGTCTAATTTTCTTGTTCCTTCTCTTCGTTTCTTTTTCCGTCATGCACAGCATCTTTTGGGACAAGAAGGGGTGGGCCAGAACATACGAGCTTGCATCATACCGCAAGGCTTACACAATAAGGTTCGCTCTCCGTGAACCCTGCGGCTAGCCGGGGACCAGAGGGGAAGCAGGAATGAGAGAGATTTTTTTTTTTATTTTTTTTTTTCGCCAAGCATGGTACAACACATGCGGGGAGACACCCTTTCCTTGCCCTCTCCTCTCTCTCAACGAGCTTCACCGTCTAACTACACCGGCGCTATGTCGGCGAGGAAGCACAAGGCCGCACAGCTTGGGCCCTTTCGGTTGGGTTGGTTGGTGGCGGCTTGGGTCTGCTGTCGTGTTAGTCGTCTTTTTTTTTTATCCCGTGTGACGATGGTCGGTGATTGGACCGGCTAAGAATTATTATTAATTCTTTCCCTTTAAAGAATAATTTCGGTTCCTGGGTGATTTGAGATAGTTGGGGAAATTAGGACAGAACGTGGGGGTTCGTACCCTACTCTGCTTCCCGCCACATGTAGATGGGACAATGCGGGGAGAGAGAGACACAAAGAGAGGAGGCTTTTTTTTGTGCTGGCCTTCCTCTCGGTAGCCACGGGAAGTCCGGGGAAGGATGGGATCGGCGTTGTCAGTCTCCTCGCCATTGGCTCATCATGGCTTGATGGCTTTGGGTGGCTTTCTTATTGTTAGCTCCCTGCGGGGAAGACAAAAGAAAGCAAAGGCGAGGCTAGGGAGGTGAGGGGTAAACAAAGCTGTAATTTCTTTCTGGATGTTTGGGGAAGAGGCAAGTGATGCATGCAGCTCGATATGCATCTTGTACTTTCGGCCCATTGTGCTTGGTTGTCCACTTTCTACATAATGTCTTGTGTTTCTCAGTCAGATTTCTGAACGAGACGTCTATCTAGATTTTCAATAGTCTTCCCCGCGTTGCTCAGTGATCGGCGACAGGTCAGAGCCGCAAAAAAAAAAAAAGGGTTGGGGTCTTCTTGCTTCCTTTCGGTCTTGAACGGCGGCTTGGCCTCGCCCCATGCCAGTATGCTAGCCGACTCAGCACCTGCCAGAAGCGGTAGAGATGTGCAATTCGCAGCATGTCACTTGATATCCTTTGCCTCTGTCTATATGGCTGTCGTTGCCGACCGACCTTGCGTAGATGTGGGTGCGGAGGATTTGATCCCTGAGTTGGCTGCGGTCTGCGCGCAACAATCTTCCTTGTATTTTTCCACAGAAAGTGACGCAAGTGACTCGACTCGCTTGGAGTCGCGAGGACTTGAAATCCTGGATTTTCTTCCAGGTCAAACTTGGGACCGCGAGTGCCCGGTGCATGACGCGGTCTCTGTGCGTGACGACGAATGCCATCGGACTCCGCTACCGATTCTCCCCCAGAGCCTCCGTATTGTGCAGATCAGAAATAGCCGACGAACGTAATTAAACTCGGGCAAGGCTGTACAGCAAAAGCTGGAGGCTAATCACGCTTCCTGCTACCGGTGGCTTGCGCCTCTTAACGGCCGGCTCTAAGAAGTGGGATTAACGAACGAGACTGGTGCCTCAACTACCGAAATGAGCGGCTGAGCGAGTCCTCCCTGGGTAGGGTGGCCCGTTTCTACTGAAATAAATAAAAACAAGACGTCCAAAAATCACTCAATTCTCAACATCCATCGTTTCTTGGTTGATGTCTCGGCTGTCGGGCTACTCGGGCCAAGTCAACTGTGCAGTAGATGTCAATTTCGAGCGAGCTTGTCGCTGCGCATATTTACCAAGACGGCAGTACTCCAGCGCCGAGATGGGGTTTATCGATCAGCACATCGATCATCCTGTCAAATCACCTTGGCATACAGGGATGGCTCATGAGCTGATGGACAGACTCTCGCTCGCGCTGTCTTGATACACGTTTTAATAAAAGGAGGGAAATTCTTCACGGCATCATTCCGTAATTGAGGTTTTCTGAGAGTAGGTGTGACGGAATTATCAACACCCGCGAATTGACATTATTTTTTGCGGCTGAACTCTTTGCGGAGGCTCCCCGGCGGCACCTAGAGGTGGCTGATGGTCAACCGCATCAATGAGCTTCGGCTGCATGCTGCTCCATTCTGAGCTTGAACGTTTTCGGGCATCATATCTAGGTACAAGCTTGACACCATGACGATGGTGGCGCTGCTTAGAGCGGAAAAGCTTAAAAAGCTGAAGCAAGTGCCGCAAACAGGGTCTGGCTATGATGGGGTCTCTTACGAAAGGATGAAGACTGAAGAATATGGAGATTGTAATTTAATCAGCCTATTGAGTTTCCCTCACCCTGTTTCTTCTGTTCTGGAATGCTAAGCTTGGAATTGTCTTTGGGAAGGGGACAAGTTCCTGAATGTCTCACGGCGTCCGTTTTAAGATTGTTTGCTCGTATTGCGAATAACAATGCTTGACCTGCATGGCAATCATAACACGTGCTACCAATATCGCTCTGTATATGGCCTCGCTGCAAAACTTAAAAAGAGCTACAGGGAAGTAGCATACTTTCTCGTGATTTGCATGTTTGATGCGTCGTGACAGGCTCGACGAGATGCCGGTCTCATGGCGGTCTAGGGTAGCTCCAAGTCCGGAGGTGGAGGAGCCGACGAGCTGATTATTTGTTGCTGCAGGTGAAATACGTGTACTAGATGAAGCCGCATCGACTTTACTATATAAGACTGATAACTTTCGGGTCCTGGCTACTTTGAATGTCGGTGCACGTTAAGTTTTTGCTGTTATGCCGTGGCTGCGGCCTGAAGGAGCATTTATGCTCGCGGCTCCTAAGAGATAGGCAACTTCATTCCAAACTGGCAACGGGTCTCATCACGTATCATTCACTCACAGTATGTAAAACCTTTTAGCGAGCAGAGAACTCTATGCTCCTGAAAGAGTAGTCGGGTGAGAAAAATCCAGCAGCGAAACCACCGAAGATACGAGTAAGACATATTGCGATAGCGATGCGGCTTAGTAACTGATCGGCCTCGGCTGTGAAGCATAATAAGAGCTGAGCCCAGCTTTAGGCTGACAGTCGCGGGCAGTGTATGAAAACTGTTATACAAAATGCGATATGAGTCGAAGTGGGAGATGTCGGGCTGGCTGCCTCATATAGACGTCACGACTAAGCCGCGGTCGCGTTCGACGTACGAATTCCGAGACGTCTAGCAACTACCGAACACGTTTAGTCATCGTCACGATATGCATTACATATCATATTTTTGAGTCGGTCCAGCTATTATGTTTGTGGACTCACGTCATAGAAAAGCTGGAAGTGCTGAGCGAGGGCTCGTAAGGATCTACGCCAGTCAATGTCGTGCTACATACATGACAGGGTATATTCAAACGCTGAAGCTGCGAGAAGCCGAGCGGCGGATCAATCGCCGCGAAGCTTGAACGTGCAGGAGCTCTCAAAGATGTACCGACAGTGGCTAATATGACTGGCCGAGACTCGGCAATTTTGATGCATCAGTAACATGTGCAGTGGTTTCGGAGTCTTTTATGGACCGAACCTCACGCCATTCGACCAGCATTATATATCTTCATGATATGTCGGCTTGCGTATGCATGCAAGCTGACACACTTGCATAGATGAAGCTGCATCAGACCCTTCGCGCCGCCTCTTGATCTGCTGCAATGTCAGCATCGAAGCTCTTGGGAAACATGTCATTATGCAATAAAATCAGAGTCTTACTATTGTAGTACGATTTTTGAAAAAAGTCACGACCAATAGGAAAGGATGTGACAGGTAGCCTCGCGGACGCAAATAGACGGACGGAAAGTATTCTTTTCTTCGTTTAATAAATCTAGCGGGTCCATAACTTAGACAATGACATCAAAGCTGATTACTTTACGCGTAAAATTGAATTTTTCTTCCAGGACGGGTGACGAGGTATGAGAGAAGAAGCGTTGAAGCACTGGTGATGATGGATCAACCTTGAGCTTTACAACAACCCGCATTATCTCTTTCACGTTTATTAAAGCAGCAGAAACCAGATTATCGGAGTAGTAAAGACGTAGAAAGTTTTCCTTTTCTGGTTGATTGCATCGGAGGCCGGCCGTACAAGAGCCTCTTGAACATGGACTCCCGGACGGCAAAGGTCTCGGGGCCGCCTGTCCGCCCGCGATCGGCTTTCGCCTCGAACAATGCAGATTCTTCAATTCACAGTCGGTAGATCAAAAGTACATGAGGCTGACCGTAACTAACGGCGGACTCGTGAGATCGGCGACAAGTTTTCGGATAAATCCACCGGGGCTTGCCTGCCGGGCCCGGCTGATGAATCCAAGACTCAAAGGGGGACGGGCATAACAATCCTCCGAGCGGGAATCCAGACTGAGTAAAAACGTGTCTCATGTAAGAATTTGCCACAGGGGAGAAGAAAACAAGAAAAAAAAAGAAGACAAGGTAAAAAGTCGAACGGGCGATTGGAACAAGGGACGACAAAAGCCAGTAAAAGCAAAAATCACACAATGCAGGCACAGGTTAACCCTAGGCACAGATGAACCTAGGCACGGTATCATTGGGGATGGATCCTCGTCACAGCAAAGGAACAGAGATAAAAATAAAGATAGATCAAGGTACAAGTTTAAAAAAATTAGGTAACTGGAAATCCAATTCACGTCTCCGCCTGGCCAATTGAGACACGAATGCGTGGAGGCGGAAGAATGAAAACGAGCTGACAAGTCACTTATTAGCAAGGATGCTCGCTCGTCGGCTGTTAGAGAGACGGCGAGGCAAAGTCAGAGATGGAAGATCTCTGTGGAAAGTCAACAGGGAGCGTGCCGAGGATGGAGTACTAGCTGTGTGATGGACCGACTAAAGTGACAGTATTAATAATATTTCAGAACTAGAAGAGTAATATGGTATTATTATTCCACAGCGAGCGCTTACGACTCCACACTTTGTCAAACCACCGTGGCTTGAATCAGAATCAGGGCCTGAGTCTCATGACGAGAGAGGCGTTTTGCACAGTTCGGTTCGTTCAAGGGCCCTGGGAATAAGTGATCATGACTCGCGAATCGTGGACCGAGAAGCCAAGAGATGTGTCGCGATCATTACGGGGGGGAAAGATGATCGGGGTAGAGAGAAGCAAGCAGCCATGTACGAGGCCAGGGATTGCTTGTTGGTCGTGAGACTCCAAATCACATTTCGTCTTGGCCACGCCAGGTCTGCGCCGAGTGGCCAAAATTGGAGGCACCGGTGGATTAAGACTTTTTTTTTCTCTCTAATCCCGTCGACAGTTACAACGATCAAAAGAGCCGAGGGATTTAAACAAGGACATAATTCGGACTTCGGTCACCTTGGAGACAATCCAGAGCTGCTGCTACCTTCGTACATGTGTTCGATCACGACAGCACTCAGAACACCATCCGAGGATGAGTACGACCAGGGGGGAGGGGTGTATATGATACACTTGGCTTCGATGGGCTTAGGTTCAACATGCAAGCAGCATAAGCCATCGACACTGCCGGTGAAACAGAGTTTTCATCTTGCATCAAAGGAACCGGGTCGCCACAAGGAACAAGGCATGAAGAGAGAAAAATTAAAAATGATACGACAAGATGCCGCTTTAGAGTGAGCTTGACGGGCTTAGTCGAGGAGCCGTCGCGGAAGCGTGGGCCAACCAATCCACACAATAAACCCATTGTTACATTCTCCGCTGTCAAGTCAGACTGTAATAGTTTTCCCTTTCTTTTTAGCACGTCGCATCAGGATCAAGGGAGAGAGAGGGAGAGATGTCCGATGGCTTACCATTCATGGTCAGTGGCCATATAAGAAACAGCTCCCGACCCCTTCTCCTCCGCCGACCTAGATGAGGAATCGGACATCAAAGTTACCTTTCCCCCAGACCTGACAGCTCCTGCTCAACATCTCTGTCAGCATCTACACCATGGGCAACAAGCTACCGCAATCATCAAATGGTGCCGGCACCGACGCCGCAGCCGTACCCGATGTGGTCATCCTGGGCGGCGGCGCGGCCGGCATCGCCGTCGTCCTCCACCTGATTGAACAGGCCAAAAAGGGACGAAAGGTCGGAGAGATCGTCGTGGTTGAGAAGAAGGATGTGATCGGCCCCGGTCTGGCCTTCTCCACCGACTGTGAGGGGACGATCCTCAACATGAACTCAGACTTCATGGGCATCTACTACGAAAACATGCGGGACTACACACAATGGCGGTTGGCGTTGGGGGGCGGGCTCGGGGACGGGCCCTTCCCCTCGCGCGTCAACTACGGCCAGTACCTCCAGGAGCGCTGGGTGCGGGGGGTGGACGAGGCTCGGGCGCTGGGCGTGACCGTCCGCGCCGTCCGCGCCGAGGCCCGGGACATTGACCGGCTGCCTGACGGCAACATGACAGTGGTGCTCGACAACGACACCCGCATGTCGGCGCGCTCCGTCGTCATGGCGCTCGGCAACTTCGTCGGCACGGCCAACACGCACCTCGTCGGCAAGCCGGGCTACTTCGCCAACCCGTGGCCGACATCGGACCTGCGGGCCATCCCGCCGACGGCGCACGTGCTCGTCGTCGGGTCCCGGCTGTCCGCCGTCGACGCCGCGCTCTACCTCTCGGACAACGGCCATCAGGGCCCCATCACCTTCATGTCGCGCAGCGGCAAGCTGCCGCGCGTCCAGGGCGCCGAGCCCGGCACCAATCCGCGCCGCTACGTGCTGTGGGAGCTGGCGCGGCAGGTCGAGGCCTGCGCGGACGAGAGCCTGCTGCGGCTGGCCAGCGCGCTCGTCGACGAGCTCTCCACCGCGACGGGCGGCGACTGGGCCTGGATGATGGACTCGACGCCCTCCGCCGACGCCGGCGAGCAGCTCGCCGCCGACCTCGAAGCCGGCCAGGCGTGCCGCGTGCCCTGGCAGGCCATCCTCAACGCCACCGCGCCCGTCGTCGAGCGCTACTGGAAGGCCCTCTCGCCCACGAGCCAGCAGCTGTTCCTGGAGAAGTTCAACAGCGCCTGGATGACCTACCGCCACCCGATGCCCATCAAGAACGGCCGCCGCCTCTACGCCCTGCTGGACAAGGCGCAGCTGCAGGTCGTCCGCGGCGACAGCGTCGCCTTCGACCAGGCCTCGGGGCTCTTCCGCGCCAAGACGTCGGCCGGCGTGCTCGAGACCCCTTACGTCATCGAGGCCACCGGCCAGGAGTGCCACGTCCACCGTATCGAGTCACCTCTTGTGCAGTCCGCCGTCGCTCGCGGCCTGCTAAAGCCGCACGCCGCCGGTGGCGTTGTCGTAGATTTTGACAGTCTTCAGGCTGCGAGTGGCCTCTACGTCATAGGATCGCTCACTAGGGGCACGCACTTCTACGTCAGCTCCTCAGACCGCGTCGCCTCGCACGCGTCGCGCATCGCCAAGGCGCTCACTGGTGAGGCCTTCTCCCAGAGTCAGCACGTCGGCATCTTTGTCGGTGCCGACCTCGTCTCCCACCTCATGGCGAGCAAGCTGGTCCCGCAGCTTGTGGACGCCGGACACATGCCGTACATCTTCCTGACGCCGACGGAGCACAAGGTCAAGGGACAGCAGCCCGTCGGGAGGGTCGATGTCCCCGAGATGGCCTTTTTCGAGAGGGAGTTGCTGCAGGAGCACGTCATCCCCTACTTCAAGGACGAGAGGCCTGAGGATGCCAAGCACATGACGGTGCGCCAGATGGCCGCCAAGTACGGCATCCTCGTGCAACAGCTGACGGAAACCAGCGGGCCGCTCTTCGCGGCGACAATGCAGAAGCACTATATCGACGTGGGCTTGTCTTTAGTGTCCACGCACATCTTTGGTGCCGAGGCGGTCAACTATTTCGCGGCTGATGACAAGCGAAAGCTGCTCAACCTGCACTCGGAGAACCTCTCGTCATACCGCGGCGTCATGTCGGCCGCGCGCGCCATGAAGAACCGCGAGAGCCACTTCATCTACAGCCTGCGCGAGGTAAAGGAGCCTGCCGCTGTGGCTGCTCTCGGCCACGTGGTCGACATCCGCAAGCACGCCATTGACTACTCCAAGTCTACTCTGTCGTGCATGAACGACGTTTACGCACTTGGTGTGGATATGACGATGAATGCGGTCGGCAAAATTGCTCGCGGCGAGGATCTCGGCGCCGTTGATCCCACAGCGAACAGCGACGGCGGGTCGCAATATCCGTCGAGGGAGGAGCTCGACGAGTACGCAGCGAGCATTGTGCAGATCCTCGTGGACTCTTTTGCGTCTTCGCAAAAGCGAGACGCATTTCAATCGCATATTCTAGGAGTAGTGAGAGAGTGGTCGGACAAGAACTGTGTCTAGGGACCGGAGAGCTGCGTGGGATTCATGATTGATTTCACGAAACCAGCATGGCGAGAATGATTCGGGATTCTCTTTTAATCAACGTTTGTCATTTAAATGCGTCATGGAGTTTTTGCATTTTTTTTGTCTTGCTCTCTTTTGAATATATTGGATAGTTTACGGATAGCGAGCGCGTTTGGGACTTTGCGCACAATACTTGTAGAATGACTTGACTAACAGCGGTCTACTAATGCACCTTGAAGGATGAATGACAGCTTTGACTGGATATGGCCAAGACGCGCCCGAGATTCGCCAAGTCGATTCTCGGTACATGTAAGCGGCGAGGGAGGGATGCATGCAATATGGCATGGTCTAAAGATAGCGGAATGATCTCATATATTTGGCTCTCAAAAGTTAAGAGTCGAAGATCGCTGCGAATCAAACTTTACTTCATACGTCGTGTTAATACAGAAAATGCATCGTAAAGCAAAGATCTACGTATGTTGTTGTGAGAATAGGAAGACGGGAAGTGGAGTTGTCATTGTATGTTTACCGCCGTTCCTGAAAGGGGGGGTTGTGGTCTTTGTGGACAATTATGACCTGCCCATCCTAGGTAACAGTTCTCTCCCTTAACCTTGCCCATGTGAGCAATTTCGAGACAACGCTCGATCCTCGCCGCTTATCATTGACAAGCGGAATGGCAAGCAACACGGAGGGATGCCGAGAGGACAAGAAAAAAAGGAAAAATAAGAGGGGATAATAGAACCGGGTAAGCTTATCGTTACTGCGGTTGTTAGTCTCTTCATACTGCCTCACAGGGCTTAGAAAGGATTTTGTTGTCGCCTGAGTGTATTGGCTATCCTTGCCGTTCATGGTAAGTTGGCACCGTACCTTCTAGATTGGAATATAGCTTCGGGGAAGACAATCGGTTGATAGACTGCTGCGGCCGAAAGATGAAGATACGATGATTGAAATACTTGCGACATGTTTTGGTCTGTGCTGTAACGGCAATTGTAGACTGTAATGACGAGACCTGGTAGAGCAGCACGGCAACCCACTCGACCAACGGCGAAGAGGCAATGGGTGACTCTTTTGTCTTGGCACGTCTTTCGGGAACAAGGGAAACCACTTCTTCACCCATTGACTCTGGCCGTAAATCGACTTGGCGGCGCACGGAGATTTCGCGTGACTTGTCATGGGTGATGTTGCAAGCCACTCTCCACAATTGGCACGAGCCGGCTACTCGGCTAACGCTTCCTCTCTTGCCCTTTTCTGCTCCTACTTTGGAACAAACGGGCATGTCTTCTTCATATCCGGGCAATTGTGACGGGTTCGTCACGGGAGCTTGTTGGCGTGATGCAGCACGCGATAGCCAGACAACCCCCTTGTCGTTGCATTGGACGACTCGGGGGCGCGTCCTTCCACACGCTCGCATTGGCTGAAATTCCCAGAGAGACCCGAAAATGAACGGCAAGATACCGAGATTGCGAAATCTCACGACTGGCCCTGTGTTGGGCAGGTGGTAGTCATCTGTACTTCGCCGCGCGGGCGAGGACCTCCTGATTCGGAGTAGCCGTTGGTCCGACGACCGGGCTCTTGACTGGGCGAGTTTCCTAATCTGTACGTCTGCATGACCAATACCCGCGTTCTGCCCATCCTCCCTTGACATTTCGCGTGTTGGACAGCGTTCCGAGATGGGATGTGTGCGATAAGACTTCCCGTGGTCACAAAGAGCCGTCGGCTCAAGGTCTTGGTCGGCGCTTTCGCGTGCGACTCCTCTGCCGTCCGAAGCAACTCCCGTGATGGGGTCTCCTGATGAAGAAGGTTGGATCGGGGGGTATTGGTCGATCGATGAGGGCCTACGGCATCCAACTGCTGCTTTGGTAGTCGTGCTCCGGCAGCGCTTGCGACAGCACGCTGCTTGGTGCAATATATCGATTCTGTCCAGCAACATATGATCTGCCTGCGTTGAGTATAAAAAGCCTCAAGTTTCTGTTCAAATGTGTTCCTAAATCTTGTACATCCTCATTCATTTCCCTCACACAATCCTCCCTCTTCTCTTCTTCCTCTTCAAGATGAAGATCGCCGCTCTCTTCGTCAGTGCCTTCGTCGCGGCCACTCTGGGCATGCCCGTTGAGCATGTTCAGCACGAGACGCGTGCCCCCGGCGCCATGGTCAAGCGCGCCAGCGCCGAGGCTTCCGCCGAGATCCCCGTCCGCATCGCCCTGAAGCAGCAGAACCTCGACAAGGGCATGGAGCTCCTCATGGAGGTGTCCGACCCGGACTCGCCCAAGTACGGCCAGCACTACACCCAACAGCAGATCATCGACACGTTCGCCCCCGCCCAGGGATCGTTCGAGTCGGTCAAGAAGTGGCTCGTCGACGCCGGCGTCCCCGCGGCCAGCATCTCCCAGCCCAAGAGCAAGGGCTGGGTCGACTTCAAGACCACCGTCGGCAAGCTCGAGTCGCTGCTCAAGACCTCGTACCACGTTTACGACGGCAAGTCCAAGTCCCAGTTCATCGGCACCGACGGCTACAGCCTGCCCAGCGGCATCTCGGAGCTGGTCGACTATGTGCACCCCGCCGTGTCGCTGGGCGAGGTCAGGACCCGCGCTGTCGTCGACGCTGGCGCCGCCACCAACTCGACGCGCATCGGCGAGCGGTTCAAGCTCCTGCCGCAAGAGACCATCGACAAGATTGTCGCCGACAAGGACGCCGCTACGGGCTGCGACACTCACGTCACACCCGCATGCATCAAGGCGCTGTACGGCCTCCCCGACGCGCCAAAGTCGCCCAACCCCAAGAATAGGCTAGGCATGTTCGAGCTCGACGACGAGGTGCATAGGCAGTCCGACCTTGACCTTTTCTTTAGCAAGGTGGCGCCGCAGATCCCCAAGGGCACCGGCCCCAAGATTGACCTCATCAACTGGGGCAGCGAGAAGCCCGACCCGAACCGGGCGGGCGGCGAGGCTGCGCTCGACTTCGACATGGTCTACCCGATCATCTACCCCCAGACCGTCGAGCTCTACCAGGTCAAAACGCCTGGCAAGCTCGGCTTCACCGACCAGTTCCTGGACGCCGTTGATGGCGCCTACTGCACAGCCGACGGCGGTGACGACCCCAACATTGATGGCAGCAACCCTCACCAAGCGTGCGGCGGATTCGAGCCTGCCAATGTCATTTCCTTCTCATATGGATACCAAGAAGATGCTTACACAACCAAGTATCTCCACGTAAGTCTCGTCCCCTCCCATTAGGCCTAAGCACAAAAGTTGACATGTACTAACTGGCGGCGTTTATAGCGTCAATGCAACGAGTGGATGAAGCTCGGCCTCCAGGGATCCTCCATCGTATTTGCTTCCGGTGACGGCGGTGTCGCCGGCGGCCACGGAGCTCACTGCCTCGGCGACTCTCAGGAAATATTCAGCTCCATCCAGCCCGCCGGTTGCCCCTACATCACCACCGTCGGCGCAACCCACGTCGCTAGCGGCAAGAGCACCGACGACCCCGAGGTCGTCACCGACGAGTTCTCCCCCGGTGGCGGCTTCTCCAACATGTTCACCACTCCCGACTACCAGAAGGCGGCCGTCGATGGCTTCTTCTCTGACCACGACCCAGGCTTCCCCGGCTACAACACTACGGATCTCAAGATCCCAGAAGGCACCGACGGCATCTTCAACCGTGCCGGCCGCGGCTTCCCCGACATCTCCGCCAACGGCCAGAACGGCGTCATTGCCTTCAACGGCCGCATCGGCACCAGCGCCGGCACCTCCATGGCGGCGCCCATCGTCGCGGCCATCTTCACTCTGATCAACGAGGAGCGCCTGGCGGCCGGCAAGAAGCCCATCGGCTTCGCCAACCCGGCGCTATATAAGAATCCCAAGATGTTCAACGATATCACGGAGGGCGGCATGCAGAAGGACTACCACGGCGGCTGCGGCGGCAAGAGCTTCGACGCCGCCGAGGGCTGGGACCCGGTCACCGGACTTGGCACGCCCAACTACCCTGCCATGTCAAAGTACTTTGCCAGCATTTAGAGGCTGAGACTATATATTCTGTAAATAGTTGTGTTGCCTACCTCATCAGGGGCGGAAATGTATATAGAACTGATCTCACATGCATATAGGAGGATTTATCAAATGCCTAAAGAAAGAACCGAAGTCCCAGATCACAACTTGTCTTGCTAGTTATAGACCTTCGAGAAATCGTCATCACATGTTTAACCATGTGCCCTACCTACGCTGACGATTTAGAAACCGCAGGGATCTTGCCTGGAATGGTGCATTGAAGTCGCCACGACTCCGACCCTAAAAATGGTCATGGTATCACGTTTCGGCAGGTTTCGTGGAGAACGTGCGTCTTGTGTATTCCTCGCGTATATTGTTGTTACACAGACAAAGCTATCAGACATTGTGATGGCCATACTGTTGGGCAGATGTGATGAAATCAATAGAGTGATGGAGGTGACTATCCTTAAACCCGAATTTCTCTGGTTGGTCCAATACAAAAATGACATGTAACATACGCGACGTCGAACAGCGCGGCAGTAAATCGTCGGTCAATCCTGATCTTCCCGTTTTACGAGTCGAACGTTTAGTGCACCCTTTTCCCACAGTCCGAATACTCGCTGCTTGGATAGCCAGTCCTGTTGGCCGTCAACGACAACATCATAGCGGCGGAGAATGCGGCTTGCGATGAGCCGCATCTCGCTATACGCTAGATTCTTTCCAATGCAGTCGCGCGGTCCATAGCTGAAAGGTTTGAAGGCAGCTTTATTATCATTGGCGAAACGAGCATCGTAAAAGGGGTGCGAATGCGGCAGCCAACGCTCTGGATGGAATTCTTCAGGTAAGAAGAAGTTGTCGGGATTCTGAAATGTCACGAGCTGGTAGACATAGATCCAGGTCTGTCCTCGCAGTTACGTCAGTAGAGATTCATCGGGCTCAAAAGGATAAATTGTTCTTGTGTGGCTACAAAATCATTCCTTCCTGTTCTAGGGGATGAGAACTTGAGACTGACCCCTTTTGGAATGTAGTACCCTCCGATTTCCGCACCTGGCGATACTCGAGGCGGTGTTGCCGCCGCTGGAGGGTATAGTCTGAGGCTCTCCTCAAGTGCCGCGTTGAGGTACTCGAGCTGCGCAGTATTAGACAGATTGATACTGGTATCGTCTGGGTAGGCTTTTATAAGCTCTTCAATTACTCGTTGCCGTTTTCCCGGACTTTGCGACATGAAGAAAAAGAAGCCCGACAGCGACGTTGCCGTCGTCTCACTGCCAGCTCCAATGAGAACCGGTACAGTGTACAAAATCTCTTCTTCAGTCAAAGCGGCATCTCCTTCGCGAGGCTGACGTAGTAAAAACGAGACGAAGTCATTTTTGCCGTCACCGGAATTACTAGCAGCACGATTGTCTTCCAGTTTGAGCCTTTCTAACGTCATATTCATCATGGTCCTTCTGTTTCGGTGATTCGTCTCGATATCATGCGTTAGGCCGAGACAGCGCAATATGATCCAAAGTATGGAATAGTGATTGAGAAAACGCTGCCTCGCGCTGCCACGCACGCCCTCGAAGATCGAGGCCACCCAGGGATGATAGCCATTGTTTGCAAGGCAGTCGAAGGGGCGACGCAGGGTGAGCTGACCTATGATGTCAAACGTGACAAAGTTAAACCAAGGAATCAGGTTGAACGTGGTTCGCGACTGCTGTAGCACATCTAGGCGCTCCATAAGCATAGCAACAAATTGCACGATGGTTGTTTCTTGCTGCGCCAAGGCGGAGTCGCTGAAGGCGGGCAAGAGCTGCCGCCGCATGCGACGATGGAGTCCGTGAGGCGCGTTGAGGATGCTGTTCACGTCTCCAGGAAAGTAGTTGTTTGGTGGTTTGGCGAACTCAGGCTTGCTACGCACATGAGCGAAAACGCTGGACCAGCCGAGGGCGCCGTCGATGGCGACCTGATTCGGGCCGACGCGGACCACTGGGCCATACTTGTGATGCATGGCAGCGATGCGCCATGGCGCGTTGGCGACGATATGGCTTTGCAAGAGGAATGGAAAATGCGTGGCAGCGTACAGCCTTGGCCCTGGCACTTTGTTGAGAGGGTGCAGCGTGAGTCGATACAAGACACGCACGGCGAGATATGTGAATGTCTGCGATCAATATTTCGTCAGCGGCCTACCAATTTTTGTCGCCGGTATGAACTCACGGCAAAGAGGACTCCGAGAACGACATGTGAAAGAGGTACAGCTTGTCTTGACGGCCAGTCCATTTCGAAGAATTGCGAGCCGACGATTGAGAATAGGGGTGATACCATACCGAGCGTTCGACAAGAGGAAAGTGGCAAGATAAAATGAAGGAATTCGGATAAATGGAAAACTGGCAGGCCATTTATTGCGACAATAGATGGACATCAACTCCGCGGATCGGTGTGGAATCACGTCTGCTGCCGCGGCGTGAAATCTGAGACCCCATGATATTGTGAAAAGCACTGTAATACATTATGTCCAGGTGTGTGGTTGCCAGTATCGACTTCCACGGAATACCACCTTGCGGGAGAATGAGACATAGGGCACAACAAGCTGGGAACAGACCATGCAACAACAAACTGCAACACAGTGCACAGCTGAAGATTGCGAGTTCCTCAAAGCTGTAACACAGACTCGGGCGCAGTGAGACATCGCGTCATTGTATACCTCTAGAAGTCTGGACTCTCCCGATTTCGCACAGTGTGAAGCGTAGACAGGAACTTGTGTGGCACATAGTAGACTCACATACGTGCAGCTCTACGCGTATTGGGCCGTGCATGTCGCGCCGTGTCTCGTATTTATGCACATTTGAGAACAAGATCAGCCGGAACCGGCGGTAAAGTAGCCTTTATAGACATCAATAGGATCCGCGAGGACGAAATAGTTGCATCATCGTGAGACGTATGTTGTCGGTGCTTTGTAGCTGGATACTGCTGGCCGGCCCTCGATAGACTCGACCGGGTATATACGATTGGCGTCGAGGCAGCGAAGGCGACTAATGGATTCGGGATCGCCACGTTGGGAGGGCAGCATCAGTGGTGGACTAATTTGAGACATTATATATTATATGAAGATGCATTCGCTGGCACTTGTGCTGCCTGAGGCAGAATCGTGAGGCAAGGTGGCGACAGGCTCTCGCAGATGGCCAGCTGTTTGCCACGTCTTGGCTGTTACAGCCTACAGATCACGATTGGCCGTGCTGAAAAGACCGCCACAGCTGCCCACCCCCACACATTTGTTAGTTGCTGAAGGTACAGGTATCTCCGTTCCTAATCCCGGTACAGAGATACATATAAGCATGCATCCCCGTCCGCCGCCGCCATACTGACTCAGGACTCAGAATCGGACAACTCGGCCCTCGCAGGTCCGAAGTTGTGCGAGCCAACCAACTGCGCCCAACGGTTGCGGCCCCACTCTGCTCCTCCCCCCCTTAACCCTTTTTCAGCCCCGCCCGCCTCGACTCTCGCCAATGCAGAACAGGGCGGTTCTAGCTGGACTCTTTCGACAAGTCAGCAACTCGGTGCATCGCTAATCTCAATGTCCGCAGCGGCATCCAATCATACCCCTACCAGCAACCCTCGTTCAATCTTCTCTCTGTAATGGCAATCTTCTTCCAGCCACATCCGCCTCGGCTTCGCATGCAGACATACCGAGCTGCATGGAGGCTCAAGATCCGGCCTTCTCAATTGTGCGAGGAGGAAATTGTCGGCGACGGAGACTCTCACTGGACCTTCGTGGTTCAGGGTTAAATATGTCTTGATTCCGCGTCTGGCACAAGGAATACGACACAACTCTCCATCCCTAGATCTGTACCAAGTCTGCGAACAACAGCAGCTTACCACATTCAACAACAGCTTCTACACCACGCATCACACCCGCAATGGCCACCTCAGTGCCTTCATATACCAAGCTTAACCACTCCTCTACTTATGCTGGCATCAACCCTACCAGTCCCGGTCTCTCGACCGAGGGCAAGGTTGTCCTCATTACCGGCGCCAGCGGAGGCATCGGTCGCTCCACCGCCTCGTCCTTTGCCGCCTCCAAGCCCCGCGCCCTAGTGCTCCTCGGCCGAAACACTGCCGCTCTCGAGGAGACCGCCGAAAGTGTCCGCCGCAAATACCCTGAACAGGTCATTCAGGTCCATGCCGCCGAGCTCTGCGACGGGCCCGCTCTCCGCGTCGTCATGACCAAGGCCGCTTCCGAACTGGGCGGCATCGATATCGTCATTCATGCTGCCGGCTCTCTGGCTCCGGTGGTGCCTCTTGTCGAGGCCGACCCGGCGACTTTCATTGACGGGTACAAGACCACTATAGTTGGTACTTTGTCTGTCGCGCAGAACACCATCATTGCCAACAACGGCATCGAGCCCGGCAAGGAAGTCATCTTTGTCAACCTGACCACGGCCGGCATCCTCTTTCCACCATTCCCGGGCATGGGTGCATATGTAAGCAGCAAGATGGCTGCTGTCAAGTTGCTGCAGGCTTTCGCTGCCGAGAACACAAATGTCCGCCTCCACAATGTGCACCCTGGTTTGCTCGACACGGCCATGTCCAGAAAATTGGCCGAGACGACGAAACTTCCTTATGCATTCGATGATAGTGAGTAACACTGTCCTTGCCCACGCCGTTCTTTTACATCCTTGAGTTTTTTACGTTTGAGAAACCTGGCTTAACATCGAAAATAGTCTCTCTACCTTCTGATTTCCTTGTCTGGATCGTCTCACCAGATGCCGATTTCCTCAGGGGAAAGCTGGTCTTCACTGCTTGGGATGTTGATGAGCTCAAAGCCCGCAAGCAGGAGATTGTTGGGCAAGGCTTTGGCGGTGAGCTGTCGATTGGCTTCCAGGGGTTCCCTCGCTTTGTTGGCGGCCAAAAGTTGCCAGGCGCGTAAACCGCAGACCTACCTGTATGTTCACACAATGTAGAATAGTTTACACGTGTAAATCTACGGCAAATGTCCCGCCCGTTCTCATGAGAACTACTATGCACAGTGAAGTACAACATCAGATTTTACGACACATGAAAGATCAAGTCTCCGAAATGAGGCACTCCCGCTTGATCGGGATAATTGAGGAAGCTATTGATGGATTGGGGCTTTGTTTTGTATCTCGGCCGAGTGCTTTTAAAGAGTATAGCAGGTAGAGGCTACCAACGAGAATGAAACTCCTAAAAAGGTTGATGGGTAGTTAGTGCAAATTTCGAGCAGCGCAGCCTCTATTCTTAGGATTACATAGATCAAAATGTTGGAGAAATGGATGAGGTCGAGGCGTTGTGGTTATTTATGGTGGTCAAGATATCTGTTTCAAGACTAGTTCTGTTTATTTAAGAAGCCACTATATAATCATTTCCTGAATTTAAGCCCTAGGAACGTTGTACGTGTCAACTATTGTTAGATTTATGCTTAGCACACCTCTGACAGTGTTGTGATGTTTATGAAAATCTGGTATTTAAAGCAGCTGAAAATTGCTTAATGCGATCACTTATTTTTTTATTAAACTCGCGATACTTTAAAGGCCGTTTAATATTAGCATAGAATCGGATCCTAAAAAGATAGATTTAAATCGTAAAATATGTCTATCTATACACAGTTGATGATTTAATAGCCTCGAGGGTTCCCTACACGTGTAACTACGAATAATTTACTTTATACTCACTATATGATATATATAGAAGAAAGCATTAAAGAGCATGTATCTATAAAAGGATATTTAAAAAAGATAAGATAATAGAATACAAGAGAGTAGGATAAACTAACTATAACGCGAATAGTTAGAATATAATAACTTAGCAACGGCCGATAAGTATCAAAAGTTTTATATTTAGTTTATTTTATATAAATACTAAGATACATGAATTGTTTTTCCTTTTTTTTTTAAAAAAAAAAAAAAAAACCTAGACGCAATCCATTTTCGGCAATGCGGCGTTGTTGCTCGCTAAATGTAGTTGCTTCTCGGATCGCTCCTATGGTTTGGGAATGTCTACACTAGTGGTCATCCACTTCACGAAGATCTTCGGATTATACGTATCACGTTGAATGAACCGCTTATACTCGAGTTATAGGCCATCATTTTTAGTTGCTCCGTGTTTCGTGTGTTTGACATCAAATCTGACCAAAAAGACGATTGTAAAACGCGGAAGAAAGGCCATTGCGAGCCAGATATTGTCACGAAATGTTTACTCGGATCATTTTCAGTATCTGTTTGTCAATTTTGAGACTGTCTATTGTAATGCACAGGCATTATCGACGTCTACTCCGAGGCTCAACCGGTATGTCGTCATTATCCGCCAACTTGCCGCATCGACAGCAATTCTTCGTTTCCTTTGCATTAGGTGCGGCACGTGTGTCGCATCTGCTGCAATACCAGCCATACTTATCTCTTGCGAATCTTTGACACTCCGGCCTTAAGCAAGAACCTTCGAAAACATGTATTTCTTTCTCCACTTCACAGTGCTGGCCCCAGCGTCGAGCTTCAGGGCAATCTTCGATCAGCGAAGGAAGATACACAGTATTCTTATGGCCGCACCTGTACTTGTAAAGAGTAGCTTCGCACATCGTGAAAAGTAGCAGTCAATGTACAGTGTTGGCTGTTTGCGGCTGGGCGATACAAATGAGATACTTTTATAGATTGCGGGATTAAGCCAGGCTCTCTATTTATATGCGTGAAAGATCTCGACATTACTAAGTAAATAGAAACTAGTAGGTACTGAACTTATTTGAATCAGAATCTGGGTGTTGCATAAGCTCGTCATTCAGTCAGGCAATGTGCAACGACCAGCTTTCAAATTTGCCAAGAACATTGCGATATTCACAAAGAAATTATTAGTTGTTAGTCAACGTCCTATACCCGTCAATGTTTACAAGTAACGCTCTAAGCTGGCGTTGTGAACTTGATGAAACGCTGATTCAGGTGAGGGCCGCTTCTCACTTCTCAAAGGACCTAAAGAAGTTTTACTCTCTTAGCAGTTATGGGACTTGCATACGTAGAAGAGAGTATACCACAAAGCTTTTTGCAAAATAGTGAATTATGGGGTCTGCTTGAGATTAAACGTTTAATTGTCGCATTGTTCTTTTGCATCCAGATATCGTGGGCAGAGCTGTGGGCAGACCTGAAAGTCAATCAGTCACTCACGAGAATGAGTGGCACAAAGAGTATCAAGTGTCAAGTAATCACGTCGCTCGAAAATTTCTCAATGATTCAGTATTTTCCTATGTTTGTGTTCAACTCTCGTTCCACTTGGGCGGGCTTGGTCTTACTGACTTCTGATTTTGTGATACAAACGCCCATAAAAAGCGGTGCAACAAACAAAAAGCATCCCATGCGCCTGTAGCCTATTCCAAGAGATGACTAGGAATATGCTTTATAAGCACTATTTTTTTTATTACCAAGCAAACACGTCGTTTCTTTATGGGGAGCATTCTTTTTTCTCTAAGGTGCTCACCATTACGGTCATGGTACCGAATAACCTTTGGTGCCTGTAAGCCTCCAACGTGAGCAGAAAACTTAATAGCATAAGACGGCACAAAATAGCCAGCGAGTTATGCATGAGCATCTTCTATGTGGAATGAAGCAATCTGTACCAACGATGCAGCCTATTACCGATGCTTTGGTGAGCCGTACTAGTAAACCAGAGAATTTTCTATTGTTCGCCAGTATTCCCACACTTCTCTTGTTTGGAGGTTGACCGTCCCTCAATGGAATGGATAAGCTTCGCTATCATACTATCGAGCGAGGCTTGTAGTTACAATGATGATGATGCTGAGAGCAAGAACTAGCTGGCGGTGGACTGCTCTGTGGCACACCTAGCAGGACCACACAGGCGTCTTAACTAGACAACTATCTAAGTAGATTTCCTAACAGTAGCGAGATCTACTATATATGTCACTTGTGTTTTGAAATTTGAAAGTTCCACACGTCTTAATTTGTTAATGCTGGTAACATCGTCACAAGAATCAATGTTTCATTGGGCACAATTGATTGCTAACTCGGCCGCTATACTTGGTATGTCGAAAGTCTCATATTTGTTTGTTGACGTATAACAAGAGAATTGATGAGGCAAGAAATTCTCGAGAAAAGTACAAAGACTTATTAAGAGACATCTCGGAAACCATTACGGTAGATTCTGGGCTCGTCTGAATCGTCTTTCTCATGACCACAATCGCAGTTCTTCCGTGATGGTCGATGCTCAGCGTAACACATCCTGCAAATCCAACCAAATTCTGCACGTAGGCGTATTCGGCAGAACTTTCCCCCGCAGTATTTCAAGTTTTCCTGGATCTCTCGTGCAGCTGTACAGCGTTCCCATCTACCAGTTTGTCGCCAATGCCTGTCGGCTGCCGCGCAGTTTCCGCAGTTCTCAGGTGTCCACGTCACTTCTGAACGGTGGCCACAGAAATAAGACTTGATAGAGCCCCTACACATGGTATAAAATGATATGCTGAGCGGATAACGTGACTGTGTTCTGGTTTGCGGAAAGCTGCTAACGCGAAGGGCTAGATTCGGTTTTCGATATGAAAAAACGAGAAGTGGGAACCAGCCGCAATGACTGGAGGTGCAACGTATTTATAACCGTAGGAGAGCTCGAAAACGGGTAATAGACAGTAAATCATGTGGTATCTATGTTGTTGGTCAATTAATTGAAAGTGACCAACGGTGCATGAAAGAATACCTAGTGTAGCTACATGCCTTGAATGCTAAGAGCTCTCCATTTGACCCCCCATAACAAAGCTGTATACACATTTTTCAATGGCTGTGTCACTTCAACTCAGCGACTCTTTGGCTTTGTAGCAAGTCAGTCTCATTCTACGTCATACTTCATATTGTAACCCTTAGTCAACGGGCGTAGAAGTAGCTCCATTTCTGCACTACGCTTACTGAGTAGGACTGCCGATGTAATTAGTGAATGGAGAGAATAAATCGACTGAATAACATTAGGTTATTCGGCTACAGGCAAGCCTGAACAACCTGGCCTCGCGTGAATACGCCTGAGAGAGAAAGACAGTAGATCTGACAAGGGTAAATGGCGGCCGTAAATCTCACAACATGGGTTCAATGAATGTCACGCAGACGCTCGCCATAATGTGAATCAAGTCTACGCTCACAATTAGATGCTACTTTCGGAAAATGACATGGTTTTACGCAAATAATGCCACACTCCGACAGCCTATCGGCATCGTTTCATCACGTACGACATGTCACAAAGGTGGCGACTTCGCAATTTGCAACTCAGGGATAATAGTACTGAAAGATAGATTTACTCTATACAATTATCCCATACACTATACATTAGGATATCTTTTTTGAACCAGCTAGCCTCATTTTTGCCTGCTGTCCTTCTCTTCCGGTCTCTGTACGCACGACCGGAGAAGACGCGTCACTTGCCAAAGCGTTTGGAGAACATCTTGACAAGTCAAATTTCTTGTCCTGGATTACTTAACACGGCCCGTCCAGCATTGATCGTCTGTCAAGCTGTATTAGCTAGCCTGCCACAGCGAATTCGTTGTATTGAAATTGCGTTGCCGCAGCTGTGCCAAGCTAGTATTCTTGATTATTTTTTTTGAAATTATGCTGATGGAAGTTGGAGTGCAGGCTCTCGAGGCTTATCAGTTCTGTCTCCCTCCCTACCGCAGCCAGTGCATTCCATATGCTTTGGAGGCATCTCACTTTCACACTTGCGGCATGTCCAGCCATATGTATCGCGTGATGCATATTGACAGGAAGGCAGCATACAATAATTCGGTAGGCAGACGATTCGCACATCGCGTCCAGTGGCATGGCAATGTTTCACTCGAGCACTGTGATTCGGTCTGCGAGTAGCATGTATGCGCAGAGCTTCTGCGCACATTCGGGCATCCCGAGGCTCCCAAATCGTTGTAGCTTGGTGACTGCACCGAAAACGGTATCTGGTGACTTTGCACATACTGATGCTCAAACAATTGCCAGGTGTCTCTATCGCTGTAGATGGGCTGATAGGGTTGCAAAGATGGCGAGATAGCGAGATGACTTGAGTTCAACGCGAGTAGTGTAGCCTTTCTTCTCAAAGATGTGAGTACCGGTTAGAATCAAATTGCCAGAATGGTCGCAGTACAATTGTGGAAATAATCTACTTTATAGGAATTCAGCTCATTGTTGACACGAGAAGACATTAGTGGATAAGTTAAACAAAGGCGGACCTGAAAGATCCTTGATCTCACAGCCCCTTGTCCTTGTGTACGATGCTATTGCCCTTCCCTACAAATTGTTTTCTTACCAAGGTGAAACTATGAATCAGTGAATTTCAGTTCAATCAGAACTAGCTCGGTAAGAATATTGAACCAAAAATACTGCCTGCCTTTGTCGGTGGGAATTAACTACCCAGATTGCGCATCATGTGTAGCTACGCGCATGCCAACGGCTAACGGCCAAAGTCATGCTTGTGGCCAGGCTCAGATCAAAAGCCTATACATGCTGACTAAATTGTAACAAGGTATAGGCGAGAGAAGTAGAAACGGGCTGTGTTTGTTTCATCATAGACTGGCATTATAGCACCGTGCTTTCATTTGACGCGATCATACATGGGGTCACTCTGGCTTTGTAAAGTGCACTCTGTCTGGGGTCGATTCAGCCACACGCAGGCTGAGGAGATCTGGTCGCGAATAGTGCCCCACGACGTCTAGATTCTGCTGCGCCATCGTACGCATCGCGAGATCAATGTCAGCATACAGGATGCCCTCCGCGCCCGGGTCAAGCGGCTCCACCAGCGCCGACCCGTCCGGTCCGTAGATCATGCTGAAGCCGCCGCCGGGCACCTTGGCAAAATCAAAGTCGGCGAGGCGGGAGCGCTTCTTGCCGTCCTCGGTGAGGATGGCGGAGCACGCGAGCACGAAGCAAGCGCCCTCCATGGCCGTGACCTGCGAGAAGCGGCTGCAGCCCTCCGGGGTGAGGTGGTAGGGGAACGGGTGGCCGGGCGGCGGCTGCCACGAGAGCGGCCAGCTAGAGACGTGGATGTCGAGGTGCTGCGTATACTGGTAGTAGCGCAGCAGCGGCTGGGTGTGCTCCCAGCAGCAGAGGCCGCCGACGTTACCCCAGGAGGAGGGCGCGACGGCTTTGAGGTCGTCGGCCTGGCCCTCGCCCCAGTACGCGCGCTCGACAGAGGTCGGCTTGATCTTGCGGCGGTGCAGGACGATGGCGCCGGATTCGTCGATGAAGGACTGGGAGATGTAGAGGGAGCCCCTGTAGCGCTCGCTGTAGCCGAGCACGACGAAGACGCCGGCCTCGCGCACGGCGGCCTTGATCTGCTCCATTTCTTCGCTCTCCTTCTCGAGCGAGTTTTGGAAGTACTCATTCATGAACCCGGCATTGCTGATGAGGGAGTTGGCCCAGATAGTCCTAGATCGTGGGGTCAATTATGCCCACGTTCGATGATAGCGTTGAAGTAGGTCAGTATACGTACCATGGATACCCGGGGATGAAATTCTCCGGAAAGCCAATAACATTCGCACCGTTGGCGCTAGCCTCTTTGATGAGCGAGATTGTCTTTTCGACACCGCCAGCGAGGTCGTTCCAGACGGGCTCGGCCTGTATGGCAGCAACTTTGACCTTGGTCATGATGTGATACCTTTTTCCTACACTTCGTGAGATGATTCGAGAAGAAGAACAATGATATGCGAGGACACAAACAACTTGAAAACAGCGCGGGGCAGAGAGATTCAGCCCCCTAGACCTGCTACACGGCGGCAAGCGAGCGGGCCTTGGTTCAGGACAGGGTTTTTCTGGCAGGGTCCGTGAGGGGCCGTTGCAGGATGCTGCAGGTTTACAGGGGTCCATGGTTGGTCAGATCCATCATGCTTACCAGTGTCGGCATAGCGGGAACGATGATCGGAAGTATAGGATCAGTCAGCTGAACGGGTTTCCTTTTTGCAAGTGTAGAGAGGGGAAATATACTCGTGCAGCCCTGCGAGATGCTATGGACGGTTGCGTGAGCGCTGCTTGGCGCTGGGAGGGATGAGCAAGAGCCGAGATCATCGGCACGAAAAACGTCTCGGGTTTGTTAGACTGAAGGCGAAGAAACGAGGGTTCGTCAACTCCTTGCAAGCCACCACGGAGCAAAGAGTCGGTAAAGGGTGAAATCTTATGCGAGGCTTATCATCTATGGTTGCCGGTACGACGGTTAGTTTACGATAGTGCATTTTAAGGAGTCACGAACCATGCATATGCTGCAGCTGATAACTGACGATCGACCAAAATCGGCGCACATTGAGTGACGTCTCAGCCCACCGAAAATATCAGAAGTTGTCCAAACAGCGCACATAGTACAAATGTTTTTTTTGATCTGGTATGGGCAGCATATTCACCCAAATTAAAACGATTCTGTTCCGCCGCCTTGTTGCTCGGGAGTTGCGAGTTAAGAAACGTGTTTCGAAAACACAAAAACTTGGATACTTTCCTACGAAACAGAGACTAAAATATTGAAACAGGTGCATCGACAGTTCTTGACATAGCTTTGACCGGATTACTTCGTTTGGCCATCTGAACAAGGAGACTGAGGCAATGACGCTGCTCGGAACGTCCTTCGCCTTGAGCCGGTCCCGGGTAGCGCCGAAGGCCAACCCATCGGCCCCATATTTGCCGGTCGTGCGCTCCCGGCAAACAAGCACCCGGAAGAGTCTCTCTTGCGGGGAAGATATTTCTTAATTTCAATCGTTCCTTATTGTTTAGCCAAGGCCAAAACGATTGCGCAATCTGACCATATCACAAGTGAAAATATGCCGACGGCGGCGTAGCAGTTGGTGCGGGGTCATGCACGCTGTCTCGGCCGGGCATGGTCGAACGAAAAGTCGCAATGCGAAGGGAAGAGGAAATCGTTCAAGCTTCTTGACTGCATGAAATTCTTGGTCTTCCCAGGAAACAGTAGTTGGCATTTACCACTATGCGTCCCGTTCAGTATTGTCTTGCTGGAGCCGTGCTGGCTGGCATGGCCATGTCGACAGCTTCCTATTATGTGCCCGCTGAGCCGTGCCCGCTGAGCCGAACCCGACCGGCCAGCCTCTCGCAGGCTTTGCGAACTTCTCGATGGAATTTGCCTCGTTTCCTGACTTTGCTGGTTGGTCAGATCGTTATCTTGTGAACCGCGAATAACTTCGTAAGGGGCTAATTGAGTAATCCCAAGGAAATGTCTCGGCGCCCAATGCTTTTTCGTACAATTTACTGCACAATCTTGGCATTATGATGGGGGAAAATCCTCTGATACGGGTCGGAGGAAATACACAAGACTACGCTCTCTACAACGCTTCCCAGACAGCAGCGCTCATCGGTATCGTGGATCCCAAGCGGGCTGCTGACTATCCAACCACGGTGACTATCGGACCGTCGTACTTTGAATCGTATACCACCTGGCCCGGTATCCGATACTCGCATGGCCTGAATCTTGGTCTAGGCGGGAATAGGAGCGCCGGATGGCAGACGCTGATTGAAACCATTCCACTTGCTTGCCGGGCACTGAGCAACGACAAGCTGTATACCTGGGAGTACGGAAACGAGCCGGACCTATACGGCATCTCTGTCCAGGGACCCGTGCGCCCAGCGTCATGGAACGAGAGCGACTACGTACATCAATGGTTAAACGGCACAAAGGAGATAGGGGAGCAAATTAACAGGCACTGTGCGTCCATGGTCGAACCTCGGTTCATGGCGCCGTCCTTTGCAGGCGTTGCCAATCCACTGAAAGAGGCAAAGACATGGAAACGGCGCGAAATCACCCGGTGTCACCTTGCAGAACACGTTGATGAATTTCAGAGCAACCAAGGACTCTGTAGACAGACACACAAAATCGTACAATGAGATTTTCGGCTCAACTAGAAACGATTATGCACCGCCACTCATTTTCGCAGAGGCTAACTCGCTCTACGACCAAGGCCGACCGGGCCTCTCCAATACTTTCGGCGCTGCGCTCTGGGCCATCAATTTTCACCTCTACTCTGCTTCGGTCGGCGTAAAGAGGGTGCATATGCACCAGGGGACAAACTTTCGAGTATGTTCAGCATGAAAACCAGTGCAGACATCTAGAATTCGATGTTGCTAATTTAGTCGCGTATAGTACCAGGCCTGGCAGCCCATTGACAGCGCAACAGTCACAAAGGGGACCAAAGCGCCGTATTATGGCAGCATCGCAGTCGCGGCGATGCTTGGCAATGCTACCCGGCGACCGGTGAGCATCTCAAACATACCTTTAGGAGGCAACCGGTACGAGGCAGCCTATGCCGCCCATTTTGTAGACTGCCAGAAGCTGGCCCGGATTTTGGTGATTAACATGCACGGCTATAATACTACGGCGGAGGGAGCAGGCATTGTGCCGCTCCCGCATCCGCCGCGACGACGGAACAAGACTTATACCTTTGACTTGAACTCCCAGAACGTAGCCGGGGAAACTGCCCGGGTGCAGCGGCTGCTGGCCAACGGAAGCGACGCCATCACCGGCATCACTTTTGATGGTGTGAGCTATAATTGGGAGCTTGACAAAGGCCGACCGGTGAGGCTGCGCAACGTCACCACAGGGGAAACGTTGGCGGTCAAGGACGGACAGGTTCGGATCGAGCTGCCGCACTCGTCGGCGGCTCTCTTGACCCTGGGCAGGGCAGAGTGCGACTAGGTCAAGGAGGAATGGATGGCACATGTTTGGTTGACTTTCTTATGCGAGCTGTGGGTATTATTGGCTTCTTTTCGTCGCGCCGCTTGTGAAAGGTTCATATGAGAGAATGATCCACCTCGATATTGCTACGCGGCTTGGAGCCAATGATGTTCGGTGTGGCTTCCGGTGTGAGGCCATCAATGATCCTCTTTTCCAGGTCGTGGGTGTTGTTCATTGGCCCATACATACCATTTGGTTTTTATGACTCAACCTAATATATTAAGTCACCGGCTTCCCCTTCGTATGCGGGGTTTCTGTCGGACCCCTCATTGCCCTCTCTCCATTACAAGCATCATCGCCATCAACTCTGCTTCAAGTAGAAAAGGAAAAAAACAAAACAGTAGAAATAGTCTCCGGTATGAGAAGGACTCGCGCAGAACCAGAATTCATCGCCATGGAAATATCCAAAGATCGAGGTAACGTATACTATAATGCAACCGGGTGTTCAATCACTTGTCCCGTAATGCAGCCGTTGCGCTATGAAGCAAAGCATTGCATTGCGGGCGGGCGATTGATCTGAGAAATACCGGCGAACTTGATCTGGATAATACCAGCGAAAGAATCTGCATCTCTCCTCCCCCCCTCTTTGTGTGATGCTAACCATCCCAAGCATACTGCTCCATCATTCATCATGTCCACTGACAAGATTACATTCTTGACCAACTGGTCAGCACACCCGTGGCTGCGATGCGGTGACAATCCTCTAAATCTATGATAGGCATGCGACACCGTATCACGCACCTTTGTATCTTGCGCAGAGCAAAGGCTTCTTTGCCGCCGAAGGCATCAAGGTCGCCCTGCTCGAGCCCAACGACCCCAGCGTGAGCCTAAAAATGAGAACCAACTGTTTGTCTGGGCGAGCACTGACAAATTATAGGATGTCACCGAGATCATCGGCTCCGGTCGAATCGATATGGGCTTCAAGGCCATGATTCACACGCTTGCGGTACGCAGCCGCGTCTCCATTCACTCTACTCAAGTTGTCACTGACCAGCCACTCCAGGCCAAAGCTCGCAATTTTCCCGTTACCGCCATTGGCAGTCTTCTTGACGAGCCCTTCACCGGCGTCGTCTACCTCAAGGACTCCGGAATCACTCCAGACTTTCGATCTCTCAAGGGCAAGCGCATTGGCTACGTCGGCGAGTTTGGCAAGATCCAGATCGACGAGCTCACCTCGCACTACGGCCTCACGCCCGACGACTATACCGCCGTGCGCTGCGGAATGAACGTCTCAAAAGCTATCCAGCAGGGTGAAATTGACGCCGGAATCGGCCTCGAGAATGTGCAAATGGTCGAGCTTGAGGAGTGGCTCGATGCCCGCGGCCGGCCCAAGTCGGACGTGCAGATGCTGCGCATCGATGAGCTCGCCGAACTCGGCTGCTGCTGCTTCTGCTCCATCCTCTACATTGCGAACGACGCTTTCGTCACCGCGCATCCGGAAAAGGTCCGCGCGTTCATGCGCGCCGTCAAGCGCGCCACTGACTTCGTGCTTGGGAATCCGGAGCGCGCCTGGGCCGAGTACGTCGACGCGAAGCCAGTCATGGGCACGCAGCTCAACCGGAAGATCTTTGAGCGCAGCTTCGCGTATCTCTCGTGCGACCTGCAGAACGTGGAGCGCGACTGGACCAAGGTGACAAACTATGGCCGGCGCCTGGGCGTACTGGCGGCGGATTTTGTACCCAACTACACCAACGAGTATCTCGACTGGGCGCTGGACGAGGCCTCCGAGGACCCCATCGGTGATCAAAAGCGCATGGTTGATCTGCAGTGTGATGTAGCCTGCAGGGGTGGGTTCCGCCGTCTTCGAACTCCGGCAGCCGCATAGACAGATCTTTTTGCTATGACGTGCATAGCTTGGGTGATGGATAGTGATTCAACTCATTATCACAGCAAAACACATATCGGGGCCTGTACCAACTACAGTGTCTAAATCACGCGTAAAACAAAAAAAATTTAAGCAGAGCGCATATATCTGAACGAGTCTAGTCCTTCGCTGTGTAGTGAATGACAGTGTTACTTCATCTTCGACTCACCCATTGCAACTTAACGTGTTCTTGTAGGTTCGAAGTTAACCTCGAATGGTCTCAAAATGACCATCACAAGGACAACATTAAGTTGGGACTACGCTGTCACATTCTGCGAAATGCCGTGCAATTTCCTGGGCTGTTTCCACTTATACTGTGAGGTGTTATATACATGCACAGGCGGCATATGGGATATCTTAATATCTGACTTTTCTCTCTCCTATTGAATAATGTCGCGCGGGTTTGAGATTTACACATGGACACGACAGCACGGCAACTTGTCGCGTATTACTCAGTCAAACATAATTTAGAGATTTCTTGCTTCCAACAGATTTGTCTTTCTTCGAAGCGTCGATGACAGGCTAATCAATCACAGTCGAGAAAAGAAAGCAAGTCAACCACGCTTGCTGACAAGCACTTACTTTAGTGCTGCAACTTGACATGCCGCATTTACTAATCCGTACATGCATTGCGACTCTGTGCACTTCCCCATGAACGGGACTGGCGGCACGCATATATTTTCTCTCGATGCCAACTGGTCCCGCGGCAGCGAGGCTGATCTCCCTTCACCTCGCACGCATGACGCCCACACTGAGCGCAAGCGGCCCAATGTGAGGGCGAGGCTAGAGACCGTGGTATCGGGCGGCCCATCAGACAAAAGAAATACTACCCCATTTCACTACTTTCTCTCCGTCCACGTCGCAGTCCATTGGCGACTTTGACCATACAGGTCTTGGGGGCAGCTAGAGTCAGTCGAGCCCGGATCACAACAATCCCGTCCGAGGCGGCGGCGACTCCTCAATCGTTGTCAGACTTGCCGAGGGCGCTCTTACTTTCCGGCATGCTCAGAGTAGGATTTCCTTCGAAATCCGTCCACTCAGCTTTATGCAGCCCATGCAAGGTTGATCACCATGGTCAGCCGCATATATAGGCTGAAGCCGCCTCCCTGCCCAAGAGGGTGGAAGGGAGGGAGGCCATGGAAAGCACTTCAGCTCCGATCTTCCCACCGGTCTCTGACAACCTTTTGAGTCGAGGCTTAGAAGCTCCTTTACTTCCTGCACCCCGCGCCAAACGTTGAGATGGCCTCAAACGTTGTCAGAATCTCGGTCCAAGTACTTGCCGCCATGTCGGCGTGGACTGCCTCGGCCCTTGCAGCGCCTTCCCCCCCTGCAGCACAATCAACGGCTGTAACCAGGCCTCCGCCGAACGAGGACCCCTTCTACACCGTTCCAGAGGGGCTCGATCACATCGCCCCCGGTGCGATCTTGCGGCACCGGCCGCCTCCCGCCAGGATTGCCGCCTTTGGGCACGATCCTCTCAACCTCGCAGCGGCGCACCAGATTCTGTATCGCACCACCGACAGCCTCGGGAACGCGACGGCCACGGTATTGACCGTGCTGATCCCGCACAATGCAGACATGTCCAAGGTTCTCTCGTACCAGGTTGCCGAGGATGCGGCAGACCGCGACTGCGCACCATCCTACGCGTTCCAGTTTGAGCACGCGCAGGGGCCCGACCATGGCACCATGACGACCGAGAACGAGCTGCTGCTGATCGAGGCCGCCATGGAACAGGGCTGGGTCGTAATCGCGCCAGACTTCCTCGGGCCAAACGCCGCTTTTCTCGCCAATGGGCTGGCCGGCTATGCCGTGCTGGATGGCATACGTGCCGCCATATCGTCCGGTTCCTTCACTGGCATCAGCAATAAGCCGACCGTGACGATGTGGGGATACTCCGGCGGGAGTTCGGCTTCCGTCTTTGCCGCCGAGCTGCAGTCGACATATGCCCCGGAGCTCATGATTGCCGGTGCCGCGGTCGGTGGTACGGTGCCCAACATCACGTCGGTGTTGACCATGATCAACAAGCAGGCCTCCGCCGGACTCATACCCACTGGCATCGTCGGACTCATGAACCAGTACCCGGAGCTTGTGCCCGTCATCCAGGATAATCTGCTTCCTCAATTCCGAGAAAAATTCTTCTCGGTCCGCCACCAGTGCCTCGGCGCTGACGGAAAGGAATTCGAAAATGTCGATGTCGCAGGCATGTTCGCCGATCGTAATCTGTTCTACACGAATCCTATCGCGGTCAAGATCTTGGCCGAGAACGCCCTCGGCCACGCCAGGCCAAAGATCCCTCTGTTTATCTACAAGTCCCTCGCAGATGAGATCAGTCCTATCACGGAGACGGACGCTTTGGTAGAGAGCTACTGCGCTGGCGGCGCCTCGGTTCAGTACCAGAGAGATCAGAAATCTGATCATGGCAGCCTAGCTATTCTTGCCGCCCCCAAAGCGCTTCTATGGCTGAAGCAGACGATGAATGGAGCCGAGAGACACGGCTGCTCGACAAAGACGGTGTACTCGTCCATTCTAGATATTGCGGCCCTGAGAATATTGCCAAAGATTTTGCTAGACGCGCTGCTCGACCTGTTGGGCAAGCCAATTGGACCGCTCGTTGCACAAGCACGGCTCTTGGTAGAACGACAGGGTTAGGCAGTAGCTCAGCTTTTCTACCTTTCAGAACATATCGTACATACTTATGAATGAATTATTTGAATTTCTCAAAATAATTTATGTTGGATTTCAACATTAAATCAGTATTCTTTTATTACTATTAATGACGATTATCGTTGTCAACGAATTTCCATTTCCGTGACGTGCTCACACCGCACAAAAGAAAGGGATGTAGTCGGGGTCCAACGTGCGATACACGAACGGCATACCTTGGCTCAAACCGTTGCCATCAAACGCGCGCGACTGAATCTTCTAACTCAAGCCCTTGAGTGTGTTGAGGAAGTGCGAAGCCGCCTTTTTCGTCGGCTCGTCGAGCTTTTCAAGCACCTCAGCTTGGGAAAATGCATTATCCAAAGTCCTGCCGTCGTTACCGTAGAAAGGTCGGTTGAAGGAAGCCATGAAACCAAGATAACGCAACGCAGTAGGGACGTCTGGGAGATATGGCATCAAGTCGGTCACGCCTTTAGCAGCGGGGGGCGCGGTGTAAAGAGCTGGAATGTGAAAGGGTAGGGTGCCGCTTGCGATGGGAGCGCCTCCATTCATTGAGTGATGGCCTACAGAGAGGATAAAGCCGAAGTGAGTGAGCACATCGACCAGAGTCCCTTTGGAAAGAGACAATCTCGAAGGAAAGTCTTGTGTCTTTGCACGCTCATTCGCTTCAACGAACCAGTTGTGGACTTCAATGTCGCCAGCCAGATCTAGCTCACTGTGGTAGTATGAGTCGACAAATTTCTGGAAAAAACTCTTGTAAGCGTCGCGAATCTCTTTTGCATCGTCCCAGAATGGAAAGCTTTTAAAAACGGACATGCCGTCGTCGTTAAGTAAGCCGCGAGATTTAAGGTCGGTTTCGAGATAACCGGCCTGGAATCTCCCCGTCACAGGCCACTGGTCCGTCACAAACTTTCGACAACTTTTTCCTCGTCAGAAAATGAGCTTTGAGAGAATGTTTGATTACCTCCGCACCTAAATTGGTCATAGGCCATGAGTTGATCCCAATGACCACCGGGATTGAAGCACAGCTCTTCTCCGACACTAGGCAGCATGTGAGCAATCAACGCAGTATATAAAATCATGAAATCCAGCTTACATGCGGGATGAGTATCCTTGAAGCATGAGTCGCTCGAGAATAACAAGGACGGGGTGCTTCTCGCTCAGCGTATGAAGCGCGGCCTGATGTACGGCCTCGGAAACGTCGTGCGAAATGACGAGATGCAACATCTGAGCGTGAAACATGTCGTTGGCATTAAACATCATCTTTGCCAGAAGCCAGTCGCTCGACGAGTCGAGCGGAGTGTACACCAGGTCACTACCGCTGTTTGTCTTGATGGCGAGAGGGAGGAAGTCTTGAGTATGGTTGTCGATGTAAAAGTAGGCTGTGCAGGCGACGGGGAAGCGTTTGACGACAGAGGGAAGCGTGTAATTGCTCTGATATGAGTCTGTGATGCCACTTCAGCCGGTACGACAGACGATTGACGGAGCTTGAAGTACATACGATCGACGACAAAGAGGCTTCCAGCTGATTGAAGCGATTCGAGCGTGGAACCAGGTCCCACGACTTTACCGACCACTTTGGAACTCATGGCGAAGGGCAGCTTCTCACCAACTTTGACGGCACGGATGGAATACGGATGCTCGCTGAGCCGCTCCATCGAAAACAGAAGATCTTGCGTGGAGTTGGAAATGATTCCTGGCGCCGGGCCACGAGGATTCGATTGCATGAGCTGTCCGTCATACAGAACGCTGCCATAGTCTTTCCATGTCTTCAAACCGCCATTCTACGGTCCTATTAGCGTGCATCGGATTCTACTCTAAGAGTTGACCCACGGATTTGATAGCCTGCTGGATCTTCTGTATGTCGGCGGCAATGCGCTTGTCAATCTCTTTGCGGTCGACTGACCATAGGTCATAGTCTGCTTTGGACCGTGCATTTCCAAGCGTACCGTTAGGAAAAGGTGCCGCCTCGCCGATGAGCGAAGGACCGTAGACGAAGCCCGAAGCGCGCTGAGAAACCTCAACAGCGCGGCCTCGAGGATTCGTGTCGCGCTGGGGGATGCAAATTCCGGACTCGCGTTGCCGAGGAGCAGCGATAGCAGCTCCCAACAATATCAAGAGTACTGCGCTGGATGAATGAACTCGCATCTTGGTCTATCTAATATCGTGGCGTCTGCTCTCTCTAGATATTGTCAATCGTTTTTGTATCTCTTTCACATGGATGAGACAGTGCAAGAGCTCTCGCTATTTATATAAGCTTCGGCGGAGACACCATACTCTTCTTCGAGCAAATCCCGAATTCGCTCGCCGGCACGGTTAAGACTATTTCAAAAAGACCGATTTACGGATGACGCCGTCGCGGATTTTTGCACATCTCAATAGACTCGATGTAATTTGTTAACCACGAAATCTCAGTAAGTGCTTACTAGTCGACTTAGTCCCGATTATGAGAGATGTTGGCGTGAAGCCAGCAAGTTTATTATCGCAAAGTGCTAAGTCACAAGCCGCTGGGTCTGTCGGAAGATTATTTAAAAAGCACTACCTGTGTTAGCACCGCGCTATCTGTGCAATATTTATACACCACTGACGTTGCAGTAATTACTTCTGACCTGGGCATTGTCAGACACGCTTGTCGCTGTTGGCTCACACTGCTGTCTAGACAACTAAGAGAACGAGTCGGCACTCGGCGTCTACTAGCACCATCATCCTATCAGCTATATTTTCATAGCATCATCCGCCGGGCTAAAATCAATATTCCGGGCTTAGTAGTGAGATTTCTAGCCATGACAATAGACTAATAAGTACGTCTAAACGGTAAGGCATGGAAGTGCTCTTTCTTTTGAAGGTTTCTCACCCCGTGACACATTTGGGTTCCTAGCGTTCATATTTCAAGGAAAAACGAAGATTGAGTAGGTATTACTACATCTCTCACAAAAACCATGTTACAGGCCTAATCCGTCAAGGCTACAGTAGGTGGGGAAGAGCTATGTCACATTGCCTGTTGATTTGCAGCGTAATTGAGACACCTTTTCGATTGATCAAGGACAACACGAAAGATCTATATTGTCTTTGGAAACGCGTAAAAAACGGAACTCGGGGCATCCATCAACACGAGACTTCGGATTTGACTACCGCAAAAGCTTCACGTTTCGCCGATTGACATGACCGTTCTTCAGTAGACTTCTCTTTTGTTGTCCAGGGTCATCGACATTTTGCGTCGCCCCAATCATCCTTTCTAAGTGTCTCTCGACTTAGCTCTCACAGCGTCGGTAGATTGCAGGTGACATAGACTGTCCAACCGATCGAAGGTGGTGCATTGTTATGAAAACATTCATCTCAGTCAACTCCCTTCTCTTCCGCGAGCACTAAGCACTTAGTTGGGACTGAAATCGCTGCCATTTCGCAAATATACTTTGAAACAATCACATGCCAGGGCAGAGTCTAGCCAGGCATATCTCATACAGCCCCAGCACGTCTGAAGTTTGGCTTTTGTCAACCAACTTTAATATATGGTCGTACCGGACTCGGATGCAAAATGACGCCGAAACTCTGCGGGGAAGCTGGCACGCTGAGAACGAGCAAGGGTCGTCCATCACGTAGCCTAACTTTTTTGGGGGGGGCTGGTAGATCGCCCAAAACGCTACTGTCTGCGAGAAATCCAGTAGCAGACCACCAACGGAGCATCGCGATGGGAACAAGCCTCCGATTCCTTTGACCCCGCGCTATCGGCTCTCAAAGTTTCTCCACCGACGCCGAGTTGCCGCGGCGCCCGCTGGCTATAGATGCCTCTTTAAAAGAGCAATCGATCTATTTCTTCCTGCAGGAAAGAAGACGTCTCGTCGTCATATATTTTTCGGGGAGATCAATTATCCAAAAGTACAGCTCATCAGTGACTCATCATGGCGGCCATTAGACTTATACCACTGAGACATATGGCGGGCATCAGCGCTCTGGGTTGCGTGTTAGTCAAGCTACTCCATCTTTATGACAAGAAATCACAGCTTATTCTCTTCTTCATCTCTTTGTTCATCTTACAAGTCACGCTTTATTCAACGTATGCCATCTGTATATATCCCTTCTTTATTTCACCGTTCCGCAGTCTGCCCCAGGTCAAGGGCGGCTCGTGGCTTTTTGGCCATGGCATTGCTATGCGGCGGGATGGCCTCGGCGCCTTGGCCAAGAAATGGTAAAAACAATCCTATCGCGTGGTGACTATCATCGCAAGCATTCGTGACGAAGAGATTGACATCAGTGCCAGGATTAGAGAAAGTCCCAACGAAGGTCTGATTCGCGTCCTCTGGCACTTCAACCAAGAAATGATCATTGTCAACTCTCCGCAAGCCCTCTCAGAGCTCCTCGTCACCAAGTGCTACAGCTTCGAGAAGCCCGAGTTTGCACGCAAATTTCTAGCCTTCATCATCGGCTGGGGCCTCTTGACCGTCGAGGGAGACGAGCACAAGAGACAGCGACGTGACATGCTGCCGGCCTTTTCCTTCCGCCACATCAAAGACTTGTATCCCATCTTCTGGCGTAAGTCGTGCGAGTCGGTGCGCGCCATTACCGCCACCTGCGACGCGCACGGCTACACCGAGACAGATATTTCCTCGTGGACGGCCCGCTGCGCGCTCGATATCATCGGGCTCGCCGGCGTCGGCGTCGACTTCCGCTCTATCCGCGACCCGGACAACCCTCTCGCGCGTAGCTACGAGCTCCTGCAGCCCGCGCCCTCCGATATGCCGCTGATCGGTCTCCGCGCTTTCCTTCCCGACATCATCATGGACAACCTGCCGCTCCGGCGCGTGCGCAACGTGGCCCGCGCCGCGCAGCACATCCGCAGCGTCGCGCGCGATCTCATCCGTGAGAAGAGGCGTCTGCTCGAGACGAAGCAGGACGCCGGTCACGACATACTCACAGTCGCGCTCGGTGGTCAGCTCTTTTCAGAGAGCCTCCTCGTCGACCAAATGATGACGTTCCTCTCCGCCGGCCACGAGACAACGGCCTCGTCGCTCATTTGGGCGACGTACTACATGGCCAAGTACCCAGACATGCAGCGGCGGCTACGCGAGGAGATCCGCACGCACCTACCCTCACCGGACAGCGATGCTGAAGTGACCAGTGCCGTCGTCGACGCCATGCCATACCTCAACGCCGTGTGCAGCGAGGTGCTCCGCGCCAGCAGTCCTGTGGCACAGTCGATCCGCGTCGCGAGCCACGACACGTCCATTCAGGGCCAGCCCATTCCCAAAGATACTCTACTTGTGCTTGTGCCGTGGGCGACTAACACGGATCCCCGACAATGGGGCGAGGATGCGCACGAGTTTCGCCCGGAGCGCTGGCTGAGCCCGGAGCAGGGCGGGACGAGCGCGCACAACGCGGCGAGCGGCGGTGCGACGAGCAACTACGCATTCATGACCTTCTTGCACGGCCCGCACAGCTGCATCGGCGGCGCTTTCGCGAAATCGGAGCTGGCGTGTCTAGTGGCTGCGTGGATCGGGCGCTTTGAGTTCAAGATAAAGGACAAGACGCTATTGGACGAGACAAAGATCAAGATCAATCCGAGTGTCGTGGCGAAGCCCGACGGAGGCATGGAGATGTGTATACAATTTGTTGATGGGTGGTAGAGGGTATCTATTTGTATTTACGTTGCAATACTTGGAGACTATATTTCATTTGTCGGTAGGTGCTATTAGAGACACGCGTATGCATAGTTGCACATCCGCGGTCAGTGTACAATAAGTTGTTAAAAGTCAATCCACCCCATTCTCTGGGACCTTGTTGATGTGATGGCTATACCGGACCGGAACTTACCTTACCATCCTGTTTCCTCCGTAAGACATGGCCAGCTCTAGCCCCCGTTAACCTGCCCTCCTCTACAGCCACTACACCATTTACCAACACAAACATTATGCCCTGACTTGTCAGTTTCGGCTGCTCGTACGAAGCCATATCTTTGATGGTATCAGGGTTGAAAAGCACCAAGTCCGCTGCTGAGCCAACACCAAGATGTCCGCGAAACGGGTACACTCCGAGACGCTTGGCCGGGCGCGAGGTCAGATGTGCCATCATCTGCGGAATAGAAAGAAGACCGAGATCACGCGCATAGTGACCTGTACATGTCAGCGGGTCAGTTTTTTCGCGCGCATTGAAACATTGCAAGTAAAGGTGCATTTACCCAGGTACCGCGTGAATGTTCCATAAGCGCGAGGGTGAAGAGTTTCACCGTGCAGAATCGCGTCGCTGCCGCCCATGTGCTTCTCGTGCTGCATTATGAGCTGCACGTTCTCCTCGTTGCCGATGTGCATGAGACACGTCGTGGCCAGCTGGTCTTTTACGAGTATATCAAGGTAGACATCGATCGTGGGCTTGCCTATTGACCGCGCCACCTCACCCAATCGTCTACCGGCGTAGCCCGCCAAGTCCTTATGCTGTGTACTTCCGATCTTGTTCAAATATCACTACTAGCGACTGACCACTCCTTAACGCCTCATTCTTACCTGGATTTCATCCCAGTTTGTCGGGATACCATGACCACCGTCGCAGCCTGTGACTTCCACAGCAACGCGGATCTTTTCTCTCATCTCAGCATCGGATAGCCTCTTGAGAGCCTCGTCAGGCCCTCCCGCGGATACCCAGCTAGGCAGCAGTGCGGCGAGCGTTGTGCTTCCGGGCAGATATGGATACGTGTCGAGTGTCACATCAACGTTGGCTTCCAGCGCATCGTCCACCATTCGGAGTAGCTCCGGCGCCCGACCCTTGTTCTCAGAAAAGTTCAATGTCGCATGTGTCAGATCTTAGATGTTTCGTCAGTAAATCATGTGCCATGTGCCGTGGGCGTGTGTGACTTGCGAATCGGACAGCCCGTCGTCTTTCCTAGGCCAAGCATCTCCTCGTAACTCTCGATCGCGCGGAAGCCATAGCTGCGGTGGTGAGGTGCATAGTACGCGCCGGGAAACTCGTCGGCGAGGGCCTTGCAGAGGACTGCCAGTTCGGACGTGGAAGCATACATGCCGGGCGTGTACGTCAGACCGCTTCATATTTCTTAGTCCGAGAAGCGGTCATCATACATATGTACTTACCTCGACATCCCAACGGCCCCCTGATTCATAGCCTCTCGTAACAGCTGCACCTGCTGCTGTACTTCCTCGGCGCTCGCTGGCGTATCGTTGGGACCGCATACCAACAATCGCAAGTTCCCTTGCGGCGCCAGCATCGCAACGTTTGTGGCAGTCTTATTGCGCTCCAGGCAATCAAGATAGTCCGCAACAGACTCCCACTCAAAAATCCCCGTGCCGGCAAGTTTTATCCGACAGTCCTCGTCCGAGGGGTTGCCATTCCAGCCGGCTATTTGGCTGCGGATCGCACGCAGCTGATTCTTATTGCGGATTGGGGCATACGAGATGCCGTCTTGGCCGACGACCTCAGTCTGTGCTGAACGGGTCAGCATCGTGCTTCGCAGTGATCACATGTTATTTTGGCCTGAAGCACCGCCGCGCACTGACCGTGCATCCCTGCGAGATCTTTGCCTCGTGCACAGGATTTGTGATGAGATAGAGATCCGAGTGCGCGTGCATGTCGATGAACCCCGGCGACAGAAATTGTCCTTTTGCCTCAATGCGCCTCGCGGATGATGGACACTGTATAGTACCGGGGTCGCCAATTTGAGCAATCAATCCATTCTGGATGAGCACGTCGGCAACGACAGGCAACGCATTTTCTTCACCCGTGATTAAGGTGGCCGAGACAAAGAGGACTGAACCCATATCAGTCTCTAAGTGAGCATACAATATCTTATGTTTAATCAATAGGGTTGGGACGACTTTAAAGCCAACTATAAGCGAGTACTTTATCACACAATGCACTCATGAACGATGGGGTATCGGTGGGGGTTGAAGTTGGGGGTTTCATGGCGGGGGGTGCGGGGTAATGCGGCCGACATGGGGGTCTTATTGTGTGCAGAACTTGACATCTCGATATCCTACCCTATACTATTTCCTTGCAAAAAATATTTACAACCCTAGCCAGCTCTCTAGGCATGGAAAGGAATGGGCTATGAGAAGAATCAAGTGTCTCTCTCTTCCACTCGACTTCGCTTGCTTTGACCATGCGGTCTTGAAGAGCCCATGGTATGACATTATCCTGCAAGCAAGATACATATGCGAGACGGCCGCCGTAGGCACCATCCTGCCATGCTGGCCTCGTGGAGGCTGACAGCACAGCTTTTTGCGAGTGAGGTTTCAGGCTATTGCTAGATTTCTCAGAGAGTGCCGCGTCGCAGTCGTGGTAAAACCTGTAATGACGCTCGGTCGTGTCCACGAGCTGCCGCTCGTCCTACACCAAAGTAACAATATAGTCAGCGACGGAACCCGCATCTTGCGAGCGAGAACGCGCTGCTCGGTTTCGAGTGCTTGGCTTACATCATGCAATTGCCACGATGGCCAGTGCCCTCCCACCATGTCAAACAGGCTCTGGCCCTCGAGAGGTACAAAGGCCGCTATGTAGACGACGCCGACGATGCCGCCCGGCTTGCCTGCCTCCGCCCGCGTCGCCTTATCCAGGCCCCGGATCGCCGCAGCGCCTGGAATCCCGGCATACGAGTGCGCGACGAACAAAACGTCGGTGCCATCGGCCTCCTGTGCCAGGGCCGACTCCACGGCGGCCCGCATCAAGGCGACGTCGTCAGTCACGGTCTTGCTGGCATCCCCGACGGTAGGCAAAGTGAATGCGCGGGAGCGAAAGCCCACGTCGCGCAGCGCTTCGACGAAGAGCGCCATGCATGACTCGCTGTGGAAGGCTCCCGGGAATAATACGACGAATGGGCTAGGGCCGGACATGACTAGATGAAGGCAGTATGGCTGCTTAGACTTTCGCTTTGTTGTTTATGGTTGGCTTCGAGAGTGGATGTTTTCAAAGATATGAATGTTGTGAGTTGTAAATAAGGTCACGAGGACTAGGGTCCAATATTTTATGTCACGCCACGGAAAACCAAGAATGTGCCGAACAAATATGCCGACCAGGCTTCGGAGCAATGATTAAGGTTCCAGACCAACAGTGTGAGTAAGCGATACACATGCTTAACCCGCCTTGTAAACGAGTTGCGTCGAGAGGAGCATCTCAACAGTTGAATATACTCTTGAGATATATAATATAGCGCGGGTAGATGTTTCTTTTCATAAGGCGCGCAAAAAGTTTGTCTCATCCAGAACAAGGAATTCGTGCATAGTGCATAGTCAAGAAAAATAAATAAAATCGTGAAGAATAAAAAGGCCTGCTGATATACAGGCACCAGACAGAATCAGCGCACAGCGAATTATGACATGCCTGAGCGCGCTACAAGCAAGGGAATAGACAAGAGAACAAGGAGAGGGCACGCAAAACTCGACAAGAGAGATGAAAGTAACACCTACAGAAACAGCGCCCAGCAAGCTCCCTCCGACTGGCTGTCAAATACAACTCTCACCGTTATTGAATTGGCGCTGTTCTAGGATCAAGTGTGTCCGACGCCTACCAAAAACTACACCACCCTATGTAATGCTGACACAAGTTTTCAAGCTTTGTAGCTTCAATGATCAGCCTGTTAACTTGACTGATGACATCCAGCTCTTCATTTTCCTTGAAGTCTCGGCCGTTGAGCTTCTGCACAACTCGGTCCAGGACCTCAATTGCCCGCGCATTTTGGGTTTCCGTGTCTTGTGCACCGTTGGCATCATCCTGGTTGACGGCACTGTTGGTTCGAGCCCTTGGCCGCGTCACGAGCGCAGCCATGTGGTCGCCGTTGGCCAGAAACTCGGATGGCGCCACGTCTGCTTCTAGAATTGATGGCCTGCGCGCCCTTCCGGCAGTAATGGCACCAAGCACAACGTCTCGCTCCGACCGAAAGTCGGGTCCAGCTGGAGAGGAAGTGCTAGTGAGACGCCAAGTGAGAAGCGGATCGTGGATGAACTACAACCTGGTCAGTATGTACGTCGTGCACAATTGTGATGATGTCGTCGATATATCTACTTACAGCTTCCAAGACTGCCATGAGACTCTCTTTATTGTCTCGAAGAATGCGCATGACGTGCTCGCAGGTGATTCTGAAACTACCCTCAATATTGCTGACTTCCATTGCATAAGTCAGCATCCGCGTCAAGCGGAAAGGAACCCTCTCCGGAAACTTCTCGCGCTTCATGGCCACCTCGAAACAATCGCCAAAATCAATGTGAAAGATGTGTCCATTGAAACGATCCAACATGAGGTTTGAAGGGTGCCGGTCACCCAAACCGAGGATATAGCCCACCATTGACATGACGCCTAGCGATCTGGTGTAATTGGTGCGTCGCTCCAGCCATGCTTCGGATGATTTGGATTTGAGCCACAGAACCCTGTAAAGATCCTGGCCGGTAGTATTATCCAGAGCGTATCCAAAGACCTCGACTTTTTGCATCAAAGTCAGATTGTCGTAGTCGGGAGCCATCTGGAGCATGATGCGATGTTCTATGTTAAGCAAGATCTTGCGACTCTCCCGATACTCCCGAATGAGGACATGTAGCGTGTCAGTGTTGGACCTCCAACCAATGAGGCCAGAGCTCTGCGAAAGCGGAATCGCTGGAAATCGCAGAATTGTGAGATGGCGCTTGAAGCACTCAGAGTCATTCGCCAGTAGTGTGTTGCAGAGGCCGAACAGCTGCATAACGCGCTCGTCTTGTCGAATGTCTTCGTGGCCCTTGAGAAGGAACGGGTAAGGATAGCCGTCGGCGCCTCCCATCGTAATTTTGCGTGGGCGTTGCTTCGAATTAATAACAATGACCGTCGCCTCAAACGACATAATCCTGAGGATAGGCTGGCCGCTACGGTAGGTTCCAGGAATAGCTAGGTCCAGGCTCTTGACGTTGAGCAGCTTGGGGGAGCAGTATGTGAGGTCAAGCGAGGTGACTTGCGGCAGCTGACGATTTATGCGACGGAATACCTGATAGTAAAGATCCCAGGCTTGATTTAAGTCGTTCAAGTCTCGGCTCGTCTCGTATTGGTGACACCATTCGCGCGCCTCACGAAGGTCCCTGCCAAAAGCCTGAGCAAAAGATATCTCCCGCAGTGTCTCCGGACCGCGCTCCAGGAGATTGTGCAGCGGGTCCAGGGTTGTGAACATGCCATCAATATTTCGGTCACCAAAGTATAACCGAGAGGCCTCTTCCAAGCCCTCATGCCACTGCTCGTGCCATAATACTGCAACGCGGATCAGTTCATGGCTGACTAGGTCGGCCTGTGCTACCAGGTTGGCGCTATGCTGACGCATGCTGTCCATGATCTGGGCGGCAGACCGGGATCTGCGAGTACTCTGGACAGACTTCATCGCAACGGTGAGAGGATATACGAGGGCCTGGGGATGCGCTCGGCCAACGTCGGCGAGTAGATTATGCACTGATTGTTGCACTCGTACATTGGGTTGATTAATTCTCGCGATGAGTTGTGGTAAGACTTCGAGCCAAGTATCGACGCTGACATTAGCAAAACCTTCAATCACAGCGGCGTGGACATCAGCATGCCCCCCGTGCGCGAACCACAAGGTAAGCAATCTCAACGTGTCTTGTAAAGAGTTGCCGGCTGAAAGTGCAATGGACTTAAAGAAACCTTGAATCGCGGGAACAACATGCTCAATTATGCCAATAGGATGAGCTCCAACATTTGCATCGCTCTCGCTCGAAGCGCTGAGCGTCTGGACAAGTTCAAAATTAGCCAGGGCCCAGGCATGCCAGGCCTTGTACCAGCCTGGATTGTATCTTGTGGCTTCCGAATAGGAGGTCAAAATCTCCTCAACGTTGTCATGCTGCCAGTTGTCCTTGTTCAGCGCAATGAGCCACTCGCCCTGACGCAAGTAGCATTTTGCTAGCAGAACAGCCTGATCTATGAGCGCGCGCTGGGTCTGAGGTGGAATGACGGACGGGTCAACCTGGTTCTGGAAAACATAGTCGGCACCGACAAGCTCGCCACCAGGTTGCGAGGATAGGTGCTTCTTCGTCATTTCGAAACGATGAGCGGTGTCGTCGGTGAACTTCTGCAGGCAAAATAGCGTGCGCTCCGAGACTTGTCGAAGTGAACGCATGTTTGGCTGTTGTCCAGACTCCCATTGAAACTTGAGCATGGCATAAATGACCTGTGGCGGTATGTTTTTTGGGAGGGGAGAGCCTTCTTTCCAGTATGGGATCATGTTCTCGATTGGCGCCTCCACTCCAATGATCTGCTTCAACGACTTCTCTGCGAGACCCATGCGACCAGACTTACGGCAAAGATTGGCAAATTTTATCCACATTCGCATATTCTCTGCTGGAGCGAGAACCAGAGCCCGTAGTCGAAGCACACGATGCCAGAGATCGACATTGCGCTGGCAGCCTTCGAGGCGTGTCTCCCAGGTTTTGCGCATGGTTGTTCTTTTTCGTTCATCGCATTGCTTGTAGACGATGAGTTCCTCGAGCTCGGCTAGCATCTGGACGCGAACAATAGCGGGGTATGCGCGATTATAGGATTCGCTGACAAGTGCACTGAGCTCCGTATCCAAACCCTGGCGGGCTTGCTGGATTTTGCTGATGGCCTCTCGAAACTGGTTACGATGCAATGCGAGAATGGCACCAAAGAATGAGCGATCAGGGGAGTTTCTTTTGAGGGAAGAGAGGTAGTTGTCCATCGAGTCCCATTTGCCGAGACCCCAAGCCGCTGCAGTAGCCAAAGGCGCGATCACACGCTGAATCTCGGGAGAGGAGTTTTGCCACATGGTTCCGGTCAACGACGCGAGTGCATCCCATTCACCAAGCGCATGAAGACATCGCATCTTACCCATAAAGATGTCAAGCGGAACGGTCTCCTCAGGAGAAATCTCAGCCTCGCGTTTATTGTAAAATGCCAAGGCTTCCTCCCAACGTTCTAGTTTTTCGAACCAGGTTTCTCGAAGCTGAATACCCTCCTTATAGAGTTGAGCTTTGCGCAAGATACCAATCGCAGCATCAGACTGCTGAAGCTGATTATTGATGACGATCAAAGCCTCAACTGCCTGACTGCTTTGATCTTGGAGAAACTCCAGTTCCTTGTAGTGTAAAGCCTTGGCGAATGCGTGGCATCTCGCTGCTTCCCGGCCGAGGTCACGTATATCAATGGGCAGTGCTTTATCATCGTGCTCCATGAACTCAGCCAAATTCAAGAGCAGTCCAAGTAGTTCCGGCGGCACATTTTCGGATTTTATGGCGCTCTCTATATTTTGAATGAGTTCCTCTTGGAACTGTTCGTATAGGTCGCTCCAGCAGGATACAAAAGCAGAGTTGAAGAGCTCTCGCGCAAGAGGCAAGTAAACACTTGCTAGACTGGCGCAAGCACGGAGGGCATGATTGGGAGATTCGGTGAGTAGGGTTGTGCTAAAGCGTCGCACCCACTCTTGCCAATCTTCTTTGGTAGACTTGCCTTTGGTGTCCCACGCAGCCTTGAGGTGGATGGCATTCATCTCTAAATTTTTGGTGCTGAGATCTGCAAAAGTAAGGTCACTGCTGCCAGTGTAGCGAGCCTCGGCGTTTAGATCCTGAGGTAGAACCTCTCCCTTCTGCAGCTTGCTTACAAGAAGTTCATAGTTGGCGTGCTGCGTTTGCCGCTGGCTGAGGACCTTGTTGACGGTGCCCATGAAATTGATATAATCCTTTCCAAGCTGGTGAATTAGAGAACAGAGAGTATCCAGAGCTGCTGTTTTCAGTGTCGCGTCGCTTGTGTCGAGAATCCTCGTCAGAGGATGTATGATTTTTGCAGCGTAGTCGTTCAAGTTGACTTGTTTCGAGATTCTACCGATGGATTCTATGGCTTGTTTTCGGAGGAATGAGGGTTGGGTCGGCTTCTCGAAAGTCCGCACAATTACAGGTATGATCAAATGCATGTACTCCTCAGCACTGGCCCCGAAGACAAGGAATGCATGCAGGACTCTTTCTGATGGCGCACGCTTTGCACTGGTGTCTTTGTCGAGGACTCCAAGTAGCATGGGCAACAAGCCCGCAAGGTAGATCTTGAACTCACCCTCTAGCGAGCGGGAAATTGCCTCAATCAAAGAAAGAATGGTTGTTTGCAAAGACGACGACTTTTCCCAGTACTCCTGCAAAATCTGTATGATGCCGGGAAGATAGTTTCTGACGTGTTGACGCACAATACTGACGAGGGTGGCAAGCTGGTTGAAGTAGGACTCTAATCTAGTTGAAGGCGAGGATCGTATGACTTGAAGAAAAGCAGGTATGATGCGATCCAAAAAGGAAACACAATCCAAGCCGAGTGTTCTAAATATGTTCATGATGGCTTCGATGACAGCGGCATGGTGTTGGGCAAGCGAATGATCTTTGAGGATCTGAAGTAGAGCATTAATTGCCACGGTGGGAAAATACTCTTTGTTGGAGGGAGTAAGGCCACCCATCATCAAGGAAATGTCAGTCACTGGGCCCGGTTCAGGTCGAGACTGAGCATCAAGAGGCTTGCCCTCGGCCTGCTGACATTTGAACGGATCCAGAGCGCCTAGAATGCCCATGAGCTTGATTGTCTCCTGCCGAATGGGCCCTCTCTGATCCTCAGTACGGATAATGGTTTGGAGATTATCCAGGAGCTGTGGATATTCGAGATACGGTCGGATCACGTAACCCGAGTTGCTAGCCAACTGCCCGAGAGCATGGAGTGCTGCCTCTCGCTTGATGTTGGAGCTCTGATCTTGAAGAGCCTCGATAATGAGCGGCATAAGCCGGTCCTTGTATGGCATCATATCCTCGCCGCCTACTGTAGAGAGCTCACCAATGGCTTTGAGAATGGTTGCTGCGACGACAGGGTTGGAATCGCTTGCTTTAGGCAGGAGAACAGAAATCATGGGCTCAACATATGGTTTAATGAGAGCTTGGGCGTTCTGAACAAGAAGACTGATGAGCTTTGCACTCTCTTCCTTGTTTCGTGGTAAATCCGAGAATTCGAGCTCCGTGAGCATCTGGATCAAGGTCTTACGCAGTGAGGGTATAACATAGGCAGGGTTGTATCTAGCCAGACGACCGATAATCGACACAGCCGCTTCTCTGATGGCAAAAACCTCGTCGTTGAGTGCGAAAAACAAGATTCGGATATTCTCAGCTTTTGCAAGATGGCGGTCAAAGCGCTCGTCCAGAGCCTCCAGTACGGTCCTGCGGATATTGGGCTCGGGATCAGAGATACCGACGGTTAGAAGTTTCTCAATTACGTCACCGACCACCTGAAGAGCGTGGTAACTTGTTTGATTCACGATAGGGTCGCGAACGTAAAGCTGGCAGCAGGTTAAAGCGGCAGCGGCCCTGATATCAGGGTCCTCATCCTCGACGTATTTGACAGCCACGTCTCGTACAAACTCATTCAGAATATGACCGGCAAAGTCGAAGCTTCCAAGCGTGTTAAGCGCTAGCTTCACTTCGGCTCGACGGTGCTCATACGCCTGGGGGTCTTTCCCGTCTTTTGCAATGACCGGCATTGACGTGAACGTATTCGGCTGTGGTGCGCCAAGAGGTTTGAAAGGTTCACCACATAACACCACGCTGAGCATATCTAGCAACCGTTCCTGGATCGTGGGTTTCACTGGCGGGATGTAAAAGGCCATATCAACCAATGCCTGGGTGAGTTTCGGCGTGAGCTCGCAGGCAAAAATTGGGTCCAAGAGCGCTTCCATGTATTTACTCAGCGTCTGTCCGACAGCCACGGCAAGGCGACTAATACAGCCGAAGACGGGATCAACCGATCCCCTTTTACGCGATTGAGCACTGAGGCCTTCTCTCACGTAGATCAGCACACCGTCAAGATATGGAGCGATGGCACTTTTGACGGAGTTGGCAATGTTTCCAATGGCCAGAAAAGCATCGTTGCGTTCTCGGTCTTTCTTGAGCATGTTAGAAAGGTAAACCATGAATTTATGTAGCCAGGACTGCGCAAAATCGGCTGGCGAATAGCTTGCCAGGTCGGGAATGAGAAGCACAACCGTATTTCGCACCGTCGGCTCGCGATGTTCCTTATGCCGGAAGACAATCTCGCAGGCGTCCTGATAGTGTTCCTGCATAAACATACCACCCTGCTCCAGTAGTTCCCTGAGAACAAGAAGAGAGGCATGGGTGGACTCGACAGTGTTCACTTTGAGCCCCTGCCTAGCTTCATTGTAGATTTTACCCATCCAAATCTGCTTCATTTCTTGATCACGATCGCGAATGATGCGAAAGCAGGCGCTGACAGTCTCGGCGGAGGCTTCTCGGATTTGTTGTCGACCATCGCGCAACCCGACCCAGATCCATTCGAAGATCGTCTGAATGTATTGGTACATAAGTGTCGGGGCATTGATTGCGAGCTCGCGTAAAACCAGCACAGCACTGTAGCGCCGTTCCTCGACTCGATCGTTTTGAAGCCACTCCAGGGCGGTATTGACCTCTGAGTCGACAAGCTCGGAAATGAGAGAGCCTCCGGGGCTACATAATTTGCCGAGTGCTGTGGCGGCTGGTCGCATTGGGTTCATGTCTTTTCCACGTAATACAGTCTTCAAATTCTGGATAAATCGAGTGTACTTGAGCGCAACGTCAACGCCGTCGAAATCAACAAGAGCATCCAAGGCGTAGATGCCACCGAGTCGCTCGGCCGAGTCCCCGCCATGAGTGATTAGCTGTGTAATTTTATTGTTGACGGTGTTGTAAAATGGCAAGAACTGTTCGGGGGTGAAATCTATGCCAACATGATTCAGTTAGGTCGAACGAGGGACCGCGCCAGCGCGATAACCTACCCCTGTGACATATCACGACCAAGTCTTTCAGCTGGGATGCCGCTCTTCTTCGAGCATCATCGCTGACTCTACAGTAGGAGATGTCAGCTATAATATGCCTTTTATGCAGCAGATTCATTTACCTGGATCGAAGACCACGGCTAATATAATCAAGCCGCTCCAAGGCGGCTGGTTGTTGCTGCGTCATGACAGCCGGCGCCCGAGACGGGAAGCTATCATGTATATTGTGCGCTGAGACAAATTACAGTGTCAAGATATGTTTCTTCGATCAGTCGTACGATGAGGCGGTCTCGCGACGTTTGGAAGATCGGGAAACAAGGCTGCGGCCGTTGGGGCAGAGAGGCGATGGATGGAGGCTCAGACAGCACAGGGAACGACACCGGACTTCTGCCGCAACCATGTTACACAGACATGATTGATCGCGCTGCCGGGCAACTTCTGTGGTGTGGAACTGCGGTCGGTTGATATTGATGGCGACTCGAGATTCGTGCGCGATGAACTCAACTGATCTCTAGCAAGACGATACCCACCTACTGTACGCGACATTCGTACAGTTTTGCCAAGGCGAGCTCCGCACTGTCTACCCATACAGTATTGCGCGACCATGACGGTGCGGCGCACTGTTCACCTCCTCACCCCACCTACGCCCAGAAAATAATGACGACGGTGGTCCAGCAGTTTGAAACAAACCGAGTCTTAAAGTTCGATCGTTCACCTCCACACAACAAAATATAACCTAGAACAATCAAAATACGTGAGTCGATACGACTACTTTATCCTGAGGAGACTTGCAAGACCTCATGACGAAATGGGAAATGATGGTGGCTCGATCCCGAAGCGCCGCGAGCTCGTTAAAAACGCTGCAAGAACGCCAACCGTGTCCGAGCTCAAGGCGACAATACTCGAAAGTCTCGGCCATGCGTGGTCGCATTGCGCCTTGAGCGATACGCCACTGGACATGGATGCCGCCGTATCGGATGCCTCTGGTCGGCTATACAACTATGAGACGGTGCTAAAGCACTTGATACCGACCGATGATTCAACAAATGTAGCACCCGGCACAGAGATACTTGCCATCCGAACATTGCGTGACATTGTGCGGTTGAAGTTCACAAATCGTGGTGGTAAATACATTTGTCCGGTATCCCTCAAGGAGCTCGGACCTGCGACGCGGTCGGTCTACCTAGTGCCGTGTGGACATGCCTTTGCAGAGATTGCCGTCAACGAGATCCAAGAAGAAGTGTGTCCCGAATGCAGCGTGCCCTTTACGCGACGAAATATCATCACGATTTTACCAACGACAGAAAAGGATATTGAACGGCTAGTCAAGAGGATGGAGAGCCTGAGAGCCAACAGTCTAACCCACTCACTCAAGAAAGACAAATCCGAAAGGAATAGGAAGCGGAAAGGGGAAGAAGTCGGCAAAGGCCCAGGCGCCGACGAAAAGGCTAGTGGCAACAAGAAACGAAAAGGCATCGAGGCAAGAACGAGCGGCATCAATAACGAAATGGCCGCCAGCTTGACAGCTCGTGTACTTGCGGAGCAGGAGGAGAGGAACAAGAAACGACATTTAGTGCAGGTAAACGTGACGAAGAAGTAGTCACGGGGCCTCGTGTCTACACGTCCCGTTTCTCGCATACCAACTCGGTCTACCTCGTAGTTTGCCTACGAACCTACCCTATAGAGCTACACGAGATGTGTCGCGTTGGCCATTCGTAGCAATCACAAACAGTGCGACGAAATTTGCCTCTATCAGGTCTTTTCACAGAGGCGCAAACTCATCCAGAGCAGGCAATCAGCCACAATCGTCTTTCCAGTGCAGAATCAGAAGGAAGTTCTTCTCTCTTTCTTTTCTGATTATGTTGTCGGTCAAGGGCACTTTCTAATCGCTACGTGGCCAATGAACCACGTTTAGTTATGCTCCGTCCAAAAGCGAGAATGAGATCTCACAAGGGCTGTTTGTCGTATTGCTGAGGCGTATTCCGAAACTTGTAGTTTGGGCAAGATAGAGTTCATCATGAAGCTCCTCTAGGAGTAGTGATTACTTCACAATTATTCTCCCTGCGGACTTGGCATATAGGTACCTCAGATCATCAGTTGATACGATCACTGTCGAGGTTTGAGAGGACTTCGAAACCGAGCAGAGGCTACGACAACAAGAGACCTCTACGAGAACCATGCGGTCTGTGAGTGTAGGGTTCTAACTAATTTATCGAGTGACGCTCGTGAGTTCAAATCTGCTTTCGAGCCAGAAAAAAAGAAAGGGAGATATTTTTTGACTCGATTTGCTTTATGTTCTTTAAGAATAGTCCTATACAACATTTTAGCCGCATTTTCGTTACGATACTCTAACGTCGGTCACTAGATACTAGGCGCTGACCCCTAATAACTAGATAGCTTAGTCATAGTTTTTAGGCCTATCTAGGCATAGTATATATAAAGACACGCTAGCATAAGAGGATAGATATCACGCTCTATAAAGCTTCTAATTAGCTACGTATAGAGGCGCTGTTTCTAATTAGTAGAGCTAGTAGAGAGGTGTGTGCCGCGGGCTGGCCACTTATAGCCGGTAGCTAGTACCTACTTAGTAGAGCCTAAAAAACTAATTAGCAATCTTTTTTCTACTCACTCTAAGCCTCTTTAAGCCGTCTGGTTGTTAGGTGTCAGCGTCCGGTACACCGGTGATCGACATTAACCGACAGTCCTAACAAATCCTTGCTCGGGGACCTCCCTCGTTGTTTGGTGTGGTCTCGTCACGAAACCCACGGATGTAACATGGGACCGTTGATATAACCCCGCGGACTTCCTGCCACATCTACTGTGCTTCCACTACTGGTTCGTCTTCCCTTCCGTCGGCGCCGGGGAACACTGTTCGTTTGTCATTGCCATCGTCATCGCCCAAGAAACATGATCCCCGAGCGGCAATATCGAGCAACGAAGCCGCACGGGTAGTTCGTCGCAAATTACCGATTACAAAGTTGTTCTAAATCATCTCCTGGTCAGCCGCGGGGTTCTTGATAGGGAAGTGGTTGCAGCATCTCTATTGAGTATTTAAGTATCACGAGTCGCCATCCAGTTCTCTGCCTCGACCATAATGACTACCACAATCATCCAGCTTAAATTTTCATAACATTATGTCACGCACAATTATTCACTCGGTAGCCCTCTTTGACGGCAACACAGTCCACGAGCCTTCCACAGTCATCATTAATGGAGAGACAGGCCTGATCGAGTCTGTCGTTTCAGGCTCAGAAGCATCCAAAACAATTTCTGCCGACGATATTGTTATTGACGGTACTGGCCGGACTCTTATTCCGGGGCTCATCGACGGCCACATTCACGTTCATCTCAGCAACCAGGACGAGGAGTCAGATGCTAGCACTATTCTAGAACGGCCTCTCAAATGTGGCGTCACGACTGTCTGCGACATGCACAGTGAGACAGAATTGGTAGATGGGCACCGCACAGATATTAAAGCCGACATCTCCAGAGCCAGGAGCGAAGGGACCCGTGGTCGTGTCACGAAAGCGGATTTGAAGAGCTCGCTATTGGCGGCGACGATCGAAGGCGGCTGGCCGAAGCCAGTAGTAGTAAGCGGTAGCACGGATACCAACATACACGACAAGATTGCCAAGTGGCCTAGCGTGACCAAAGAGACGGCTTCCGAGTTTGTGGCGTCCCATAAAGCCGCCGGAGCTGACTACATTAAACTGATGCAGGAGAACTGCTGCGCGCTTTCGTGGCCAACGGGATCGATCCCGAGCCCTAGTCGAGAGATGCAGGCGGCTGTGGTCGACGCGGCTCACGCCCACAAACTATTAGTCGTTGCGCACGCCACGAGCCTTGACAGCACGGCGCTGGTGCTCGAGGCGGGTGCCGACGGGCTCGCGCACACATTTTTCGACCAGGCACCGACGGCGGCCATTGTCGAGCTCTACCAGCGCACCAACGCCTTCCTGGTCCCCACGCTCACGGTGCTGAGCAGCGCGGCCGACGAGGAGAGCGAGATGCGAGAGCACATCGCGAACATTGCGAACGCCAAAGGGATCATCACCGACGGCGAGCGGAAGACGATGCTCAAGACGGCGAATTTCAAGGCTGCCGAGTCGAAGCTCGAGTACGCGTACGAGAGCGTTCGGGTTCTCAAGGCAGCGGGCATCGATATTGTGGCGGGCACTGACGCAGTGACGGGGCTTAAGGGCACGTCCATTGGCCCAAGCCTGTGGCAGGAGCTCCAGCAGTATGTCAGCAGGTGCGGCATGACGCCGGCCGAAGCCCTGGCCTCGGCCACCTCTGTGAGCGCCAGGCGGTTCGGCTTTTCCGATCGCGGGACTATAGAGGTGGGCAAGAGGGCTGATGTCGTCCTGGTCGCGGGAAGGCCCTTTGAGCAGCTGCAATGTCTGTGGGAGGGCGAGGGTATAATCGGAGTCTGGAAGGAGGGAATCCCAGCGGCGTAGCCGTTCTAGCAAAGTGGATACGGTGATGATAGATCTAATAGTTTATCGGCGTATGAGTAGCCCGGTGGCTCCCCTCTTTGCTAGGGGATTAATGACGCACAGTCTTCGCTTTCTTTGTTCTAGTGTAGTGATCCGAGTTATGAATCTACACGATGCTAAAGTAAGAACAAGAGCACGCTGTAGAGGAAGGTTCGGGGACCCACCTTAGGTCACATAGACAGGAGAAACTATATACTATAAGAATAATAAGAATAATTGTCATGACTAGTAATTATCGTACTTTTGTAGTAACGGAAGAATCAGCTCCCTCAACACTACGAAACATGTAGACACGTTGCGGGAATAATTACCTTAAGACTTAGGCACACGCATGTAAGCCGAAAACAAAAACTTGACTAGTTCAACGCCAGTGACAGGGATCAAGCTATATTAGGAGCAAGGGGGCTGGTTATTGGAACTTTGCTCGTCATACTCCTCATTCCCATTCTCCTGATTTTCTTTCCCTTCATTATTCATGTCGCCGCACCGCTGGAGTCCCTCGGTGGCTGGCTAGCTGCATATACAATATGGAATTTGCATGAGAATGATTCAGTACAGCGATCGCCTTGACAAATCGGTCATGGCTTTCGATAGTAGATAGTGAAGTGTCTATCTACTGGAGCTGACCCCCTGACTCCTGTGTCGGCTCAGCCTTGGTGCTTCTTTCTCCCTGATGACGAGGCAGGGCGGGCTGCGAACCCCTGAACAGCATTTGGTGTTACATACGTGCAAGGGCTCTCCGGGTTAGGCTCCGCGATTCCTGCTCCAGCTTCTAGAACACTGCAAGGACAGCGGGTGCGTGACTCGGCTAGAAGCTAGCTTTGGATGCAGATTCCTAGAAAAATGCCTGGGCTATACAGCGACAGCCGCCATGAGCGAATCACAACGTGCAGCCTCCAACGGCGTCGCCGAGCGAGTTGCGCACAGTCGTGCTGTGACAGCCTTAATGAGGCCGCCTTGCTGGGCCTATCGAGATGCATGCCATCAGCGGCACTTGGGCCTACGAATTAGGATGGTAAACGCAATGCATTCGTCGATAGAGGCATACCTTTTTCGTGGCTTCCTTTGCTTTCATTTTATATTTAAATGTGTCTTGCTGCCTCGTTTGTCGCTCAAAGCGATCAACTTGAACAAGAGTCGACTCTAGGTTGCTCCTCCACAACAAAGGGTAATTATGAGTTGTGCCACGAACCAAACGGGGCTTGACGACTTGATTCCCCATATACAAGAATCTTTAAAACTCGATAAGGCGTCTTGCTCACAGTCTGCGAACTCTCTACAGGCTAAACCTAAAGGTCGGCGCTGCTTCTCTCGCGCATACTCCATATGCAGCGGTGTGTCGGACTCAGACAGGTCTATCGGGCACCCGGAATCGAATGAGATCGAGACTCGCTTTCCTCCTAGCCTCGCAGATAGCTCTCGTTCTTGGAACATAGAGCGTCAGCATTTTGCGTCGATCGACTCGGGCTCAACTTGGGTCGATGATGACGAAGATGAAGCCAGCACGAGGCAAAGGAGGGACAAGCTAAAAAGCAGCGAGGTCGCACAGCCAGTCGGCTGCGCGGAATCATGGCACTGGCGAGTCAGGGACGATGATAAAACCTTTCCATATGCAAGTGATGCTAGCACCAGCGCTCATCCATTGACTCGAGAGAGAGCCTTCGCCGTGGCTGATGAAGCGCCCGATACCGACGCGGACGTGCTTCTCACGTATGCTCTGCAGTTACTGTATGGCATGAACCCATCAGACAATCAAAATACAAATAGACTCCAGTCTTTGACAGTTAACTACATTCGAGAACTCGACGATGCACTTTGTCAGTCTCCAAGCTCCGATAGTGAACATCCGAACTCGGAGGGCACGTCATATTCTGGCACATCGCCCCCGAACAACGCAGACGGTATATGGCTGGATAGTACTGCATCTCGGAACGGAAGTTCTAAGCGCAAGAAAGACGAGGATCCCGGCCACGGGGGACGGGACAGTAGACGAGGTCATGAATCGATACCAACTAAGAAATTCAAGGCCCAAATAGAAGGCAACGACAATTTGCGATTGAGTTGCCCATTTCGAAAACGTAATGCTCAACGATTCAACGTGAGAGATCACCATAGCTGCGCTATGACTTACTTCCCCAAATTTGCGGAACTCAGGTATGTTCGGATGGCTTTATTCACACAGCTTTTCCTTCCACAGATTAGCAGCCAATAACTATAAGATAGGCAGCATATTGTTAAGCAACACAAGCGAGATGATTCATCTGCGTTCATGTGCGATCGGTGTAATTGTGACTTTCTCTCGCGCAAGGAGCTACGTGAGCACCAACGTCAACCTAAACATCTCATGTGTGATCTCGCGGACCATGACCCGGAGTCGGGTATAGACGGTCCGACTTGCAATAAACTGCTCAGCAGAAAGCGCACCAGTGGTACCGAGTCGATAATGCAGTGGAGAGAGATCTGGAACTTGATCTTTCCAGACGATGATGATCACCTGATAAAGCCCTTTGGTATGTGTCGCCAAATGAACTTTCTCGACCACAAATCTGACTGGTGTCTATTCTTTATCTGGTTACATTCAAGAGTACGTACCAGTTGTCGAGCACTTCGAGCTAGTGACACAGTTTTACGCGTTATTTGATCGATTCTGCAGCCCTTTGAGGGAGGTGGTCGCAGACCTGGATACAGTCACGTTGATAATAGGTCACTTGCGTCACTATCTCGAGGTCACTGTCGAGAGATGTCTCATCACCGCCCAAGGACTTCCCTACGTGAATAGGAGCAATAAAAAGGGAAGTGGGACTTGCGAAAGTCGCATTTTAGCCTTGTGCGCTGCGCAGGGTCAGAGCTCGACCCCTTCACGACCTGGCTCGGGTGTTATAATGGATATTCGCTCGATGGACGATGGAAGTCGAGCGAGCGAGGAACATATGTGTAGCAGGGAGGTCTCTATGGCGAGAGCAGTCGGTGGCGACCAGTCGGCGTTTGGGCTCGCTGGCAGCAGCTCCAGCGCGCCTCAGTATTCATCGAGAGTCTTTTGTGGGGATATTGTCGAGCTACAGACACCTGTACAGCCGCCTCCTTTAGATGTAAATGCCGATGTGACACCGACAAGCTTCGCAGAAACCTGGAACAACGGGATGCTATACACTATGGCTCAAGTAGGAATGCCAAGGGGTCAGGAACCGCAGCAGTTGTGGGAAGACGAGACATTGTATCCGCCATTTCATAGAACTTTGTCATAGAGTATGTTCTAATAGAAGGATCGCATTCCACTGCCGATGCCATCTTCGTCAAACCTGACATCAAAGCACGATTTAGAAATTGGCGGTCGTACACTAGACGATGCAGGAGGCAGACGTCGAGTACATAAGAAGACTAGGAATTGATCGACATCAATACTTTGTATGTCTTTATTCTCAATATGGACGATACAATGCCAGACTGCGGTCCAGATGGAATGTTTACTCGTACAAATGGCATCATTGAAGCACCAGTCGTCATCGCTGAGGTCGTGTCTGAACGACGGCCAACAGTAACCCAGGATACAGCCTAGTTCCTAGAGTCACAAGTTCTGTAGCTTTGCTAAAAGTGTGACTACCTGATTCCTCGAGCTCGACGTTTGATAGGTCATCGCCCTTCTCGCGCAATTCGCTCGTACTCTTCGACAGCGTCACTTGTGATTGAATCATCGGAGGCGGGGTCTAATGCAGCGGTGTGAGAGCGAACTCGGTCTCCTGCCATGTTGGCTTGTGCTATGAGGGCATCTCGATTGCGCTTTGCCCAGTCTAGCCCGTTTCTGTATGCAGCCACACCTCTCTTGAAGCTCTGCTCATCCCCGCGCAATGCGAGAATGGCAACCTCTGTTATCATGTAGCTAGGACCATCACCCAGGTGAGTCGGAGGGATGGGATGAATAGAACATATTATCACACAGCCATTTTGGTAGATCGAGGTCAGCGTGTACGCGTTGTTGTCAAAAAGCGGCTGCGCGTCGGAAAATGCACGTAGATCGTGGATGCCCCGTGCGCCGAGCGCTCCGTCATAGCAAGCTTGCAGGCGGGCCACAAGCGGTATGCCTCTAGGTCCCTTCACCTGTAGAAAAAAATTAGGGGCGGTGATGGGAAGTAAGCGACTGGGTACGATTCGATGTTCTAACTGCATACGAATACCTCGTTGTAGCTGTTCAGGACGAGAGCCAAAGCATCTGTCCGGATCTAGGCCTGCCCGCCTTCGTTGACCGAGCAGTTAGTGTTTCCTCACGGCCGAATACATGCTTAACGCCCAGCGTGTTGGACTTTCATATCGAGGGCCACTAGGTTCTACCTATCAGGGGCGTCATCATGGAGCTTTCTAATGAGTTTTTGGTCTGTTGAAATGCTGCTGAAACTAAAAGACACAATTATAGGAGCACGTGATTCGTTCAATTCAGAAGATCAAAGGTACGGGAAGGCAGGAACATTAGCTACCGTTGAATATAGTGCCCAGATCATGGGCACAAGGAAAAGCCATGAAAAGTTCAATCGTGAAGTGGTGCATCACAGGGTGTAGGAGTTCGAAGTCGGAATAACGACTTGACGATAACGTCGTTCTTACCGTGCGAATATGGCCACTTGACTGTATTCATCAACACTGTGTAGTCAACCATCCCTCGGGCTCACCCGCGGATCAATTCAAACCCATCAACTCTATGCACAACATATTGTCTGCGTGCAAGTCTTAGAGGAAAAAGTTACGACGGGTTTCGTTGACTGAATTTACCAGCCAGTGGCTCCATTTAAATGATTTTTTGCACGCGAGACTACCCGATGATAGTCCCAGCTCACTACCGCAGGACCGCACTATATTAAATGGCATCATCATTGGCCGAAGACCTGGGCGTTCAAATACCAAGTCCTCAGTCTCTATTGACATCGACCGATTCGGGCTTTTGTCGCGGGTCGAGCTGTTTCTACAATGCTGAAAGTTTGCGACGTCCGCGTCTTTTTGAGAATGATGCCAGGGCGGACTTGTGCTTCTCGAAGATGGTAAGTGTCCCGACGTGTTAGACATACACCGGCGATTATTACTCAGGAGAGTCAGCCCCGCGGGATGCATCACGCCTTGCGTCTCGACCTTCGTGACGCTTTTTGTATGTATGTTTCATGACACGCGGAGCTAGTCATGCACGCCTAGAAAACAAGCTTCGAATTCGCCCCCTCACTTGGGAAAGAATGACATCGAGGGTTACATTCAGCATCGGCTTACGGATGACTGGCTACATCAGCAGCCGGTCAGAGCCGCACGGCACGTTTATCAGAACTGTCATTGATATGCCAATGTCATTTTGTCAGCCTCAAAAGCACGAGGCTGCCGACCCCTCACTCCCCGCAGAGTTGCCGTCATGGCTTCTATAAATACGGCCTCTGCTCGTGCCTCTCATTCTTATCCACACTTCACCATGAGCGAACGTCATAAGCGGTTTCTCATTTTAGAGTAGATGAAAGATCAAAATTGGTAGCAGGACGACGTGCGCAAAGACAGCGCAAGACAGCCATCATAAAAAATTCAACCACAATGGATCCCTCCAATGATGCCAACCCTACAGGCAGTGCTGATGCCCTCATCGCACAGCTGGAAGCCATTGTCGCCAATCGCGAGACCAATGCTTCTATCGTCATCGAGAAGGACAAGCGTCAGCGACTGCTAGAGCTCACGCGCGCTGCTTCTTTGGCTCTCGAGGATCCATTTGAGACACTCCAACGGACAATGTTCTCAGTGAGTGCCTGACGAAACCCGTGCTTATGGATTTTCTTTCCCTTTCTTTTATCTCGATATGCTGATGGAAAGTATGGCTAATCCTCTCGATCCTCTGTCTCTCGCTGGGCCACTAGTTTCTCCCGCTCGTTGCTGCTCGCATGGCGCAGAAGCACAAAATCTTTGCTGTCTTGACGTCATCAAAGCGTTCGGTAAGCTTTGACGAACTGAAGGCTGTCGCTGCATTGCCTACCCATGTTCTGGAAGCCTTGTTAGACTACCTTGGCACGCAGAGTCTGCTTGACGAGCCTAAGCGGGGATATTTTGTTGCTACCAAGTTGACGCGGCTCATGATGACTTCTCGATTTCACGATGCCACAATCCATTTGTGAGTCATTTGGGGTTTCCTTCTGTTTCTCCCCAGTCCCTGTCATACATTACCTTGAGCTCTCCTTTCATCTGCTCTAGGACTAACGCGGCATAAATAGCCATGATGTCGCTTTCCCTGCCTTCGCTGCTCTCAACGAGGCGCTCGACCGATTCCCTGAACAACACCTCAACGCTTTCCAGATAAGCAAAAATACCTCAGACGGTTTGTACACCTGGCTCAATCAGCATCCGTTCTATCAACGTGCTTTCCACGGCTATATGGAAGCGCAGTTTGCGGACCTGCCCTCTTGGCTTGACGCCGTGGACTTTGACAAGGAGATGATGCCGACAGCAAGCGATGGCGGCGGCGAACTGGTCGTTTTCGTTGACGTCGGCGGAGGTAATGGACAGCAGGCTATTGCGCTGAGACGAAAATTCCCAGATCTCAATGGCCGCGTTATTGTGCAGGATCGCTCGGATGTGCTCGACAAAACTCCACAACTTCAAGACATCGAGAAGATGAGCTACGACTACTTTACCGAGCAACCTATCAAAGGTGGGCTTTCTTTCCTTTCTTAACCTTTTGACTTCATATTAGTGTTTCGTCGTTTTCCATTTCATACAGGCACGCACCTGTCCGCCTGCCCTGTTCCGATTGGCGGCGCAAACTGTTCTAACTGAGATTCCACATAACAGGCGCCCGCATTTACTACTTCCGCCAAATTTTGCATAACAACGACGACGACAACTGCATCCGCATTCTCCAGGCCCAGGCTCCTGCCCTCGCCGCCGACAGTTTTATCATCATTGATGATAAATGTCTGCGCGACGAGAAGCCGCCACAGGGCTCGGTCGGCCTCGAATACACGGCTGCGCTGAACCTCACCATGGAGGTTTTCTTCAATGGCCAGGAGCGTCGCGAGGCGCACTGGCAGCAGCTATTTGCCAAGGCTGGCCTCCTGATTGTCGACATTCGCAGATTCACGAGGTTTGACGACGCAATCATTATAGCGAAGAAGGCGTGATTGAAGCAGGGCTCCCTTTTGATGAAGTCAATTGCCATACGCGTTGCGTCTTTTCAATCGCGTGTTGGTGAGACAGATCAGCGCCAGACCAAGACATTCAGTTGCCTTACCAAATGATCAGTTACACCAAGCTCTGCATTGATATCCATCGAATAGTTGAAATAACATAGACCAAGGAAATTCATATACAACGCCGTTCTTTATGCAATGTGAACCGCAGTGACCCAATATTCTCCAGACTATAACCCTAATCCGCGAGCTCCTCTCGTCCACCTGTATAATGCTAGCGCACGTCGACGCGCGCGGTGCTCTTCCAAGTTGGCAGTGCCGGCACCCTGCACGCTATAAAGCGTAGAGCGGACAACTCTTCGAAAGTTTTTCTATGTCTTATGTCAGACTTGCCGAGTTCCAATGCCTATACGAAGGGAGCGCTGTTGAGGAGGGAGGTGGGGTGCCCGTACCTGAAACTCCGTGTTCAGTGTCACTACACACACTTCATGCGCCCTAATAATGTTTTCGCATGCCTGCTCTACTGACTCGTTTGGTCCTAGCTGCGGCATACGATCTGCGAAGAGAAGAAGAATAAAGCTTCCTTGTAGTAGATAGATGCCGAATAAATAGGACATGAATGTCAACTCGGGATCAATAGTCAGAATGGTAGAGACAGACTGCGAGGCCGAGATGGCGTGGGACGCACATTCGGTAAACCGCCTCGACGTGATCCAGTCATCACCGTCGTCGAGCATGGAGATTGCATCCCATTTCCCGTACAAGAGCACATGAAGGACGTGCAAGATATGGGTGCTGTAAGCCTTCACCAGCCGGACGCGAGAATGGCTACCGTGAGCAGGCTGCATCTCATCTATCGGAGGCAAGCCTCCGAACAGACGACTCGTGCCTCCATTCACCGGGTGAAAAGCAGTGCTATCATTCAGATTGCGCGTTCGTACTTCGCTCCCGCTCAGACCATTGAGGCTCGTCTCAAAGTCGGTAAGCTGTTTTGAGATGACGGCGATCGATTGCGCGTCCTCGAAGCCACCAAGACGCGGATGATGCCTGTTGTGATGAATCTCGATTATATCTCCTAGAATGGCCATCAACGGCAGAAAATACTCGAAGAAGCCAGTTCCAGATGCAGTCATTGGAGGACCTATGCTACGTCCCGGCAACTCGGCAAGCGGAATAGAATCTAGATTTTCCCAAACATACTCGGGTAAAGGTGCTTTTTGCCTCGTTAGTGGGATTTAGCTAGAAAGTATCCAGGTCATGACGTACTGTAGACCTCGCAATATGAGTCGGGAATGCTGAGTATTGTATTGAACGATAGCGCGAGGTGTCTATCCAGGCTATAGAGAAGCCAAAATACACGGCGCCGCTCTTCACGTCTCTCAAGGTTTGTTAGCGTGGGTGGTTCTTGCTCGCGTTTGCATGCGCAAAGGGGATTGGCACATGGCGATACTGGTCCAGGACATCGTTCGTCTTCTCGGTTCATTTTGAGCGAAAACGCCAGTCTAGTCGCCTTTGACCACCACTTATAGCTGTCAGATTTGAAGTCCCCCCCCGAAACTGCGATAGATAATAATATATAGGTCAATACATCATCAACAATACCCGCGGGCTCATTGGCGGCTGTTAGAGTTGGCATGGTACTTTCCGCAGGAAAGCGTGGGCTAGGCGATTCATGCTCGGCACGTAGGCCGCCTTGATGGAGTCAGCTTCACACGTTCGTAGCTTTCAAGTAGGAAAGAAAAAATACGGTACCATGAATTCGACGCCAGCCGTCCGGATCACGCGAAGATATGAGAGAGGTTGCCAGCTCGTAGAGTTCGTTGACAATCCTAGACCTCGTACCAGGGACATGAAGAACCATGACATCAGCTGTTTGTGCAACACACCACAGTATGGTCGCCAAAAGTGCTGGTGTTGCATATCTTGGATTGGTGGGATGAAGGATAGAACGTTTCCGAAAGATTCGGGTCAGTATATAGGGTGAGGCCCCGCGAAATAATGAGCTTCCAGGGTCTGTCAAGAATATATCCAAAAGTTCACAGGCTATAGATACCGGTATAATGGTGCGAATGAAGGGCAGAACAGGACGCAAGAATTTGTGACTACACTCCTCGTTCAGAGCTCTGACGCTGTTGTCAAAGTTGTTTGTTTCTGCAGAGCTCGCGCCACCCAGAGATTCCCGACGAGCATGGTAGCTATTAGGAGAGGGTCGCGGCGCAAGCCTGTGTTGGTAAGCTATGTTGTGATCATTCGGCGTGACAGCGTTTGGCGTGGCAATATTGGCGGGGGATGGATAGCCAATACTCTCCTCGGACACCAACCCGTCGCCCTCCGGAGATTGACCATCAGGTGCAATAGCAGGCCCAGGACCCAGTCGTGGTTTCTTGAATAGGGGGCTAGCTGACTGGAAGCGCCGACTAGGAGCCTGAACTTGGTGGACAAGAGACGCCACGTTAAGTGCCGCAGATATTCGTTGTTGAGTGGATCTGGCATCACTTGTCGGCTGGTTCTCACAAGCATGTGCATTGGGCAGCGGCGACGCCGTGCGCTCTGCTGGAGACTGTGAGGCCTGCTGTGCGTACGCGACTGAGGATGCTTGACGTTGGGATGGCGAGATAGGTGTCGGTATCCAGCCGGGATGGTGACCTTTCTGCACATCCAATGGCTTATAGTCCCCGCCCTGTTGAGAAGTAGTAGTGGAAGATGCTGGTAAGCGACCACGCTTTTTGACCTCACGATTATAACGGCAAGTATATCCATAATCTGAGCAGGCATTAGCCAAGGACCACAAGATGAAAACAAGTCGGTGCACTAGCAACAGTGGGATGGGGACACAAGAGCACGACAGGCCTATCTTTGCCGTAGTGATGGTCCCAGCAACGTTATTGGAGATAGCAAGAATAAGCTGGGGTGCTTTGTATTGTCTTACCCTGACATCGTCGGCAAGGACTGCAAGCAGCCGTTAGCGCGGATCGGCGAGGGAGGCACGAGCTGACCGTGACGGTGCCAAGGTGGCAATGGAGACTTACTATTCGCCATTACACCTGGTCCGCGAAGTGCTGCACTTGTCGCAGGCCCTCCTTGTTCGCTTGCGAGGACGTGCATGCTCCAGCCGACCCTGTGTGTCGTGAGGCGACGCAGCGGCGCTGGCCGGGGACTGGTCTGCCGCGTCACTATCGGTTCCGTGGGCCATGCTATCACCTGTCATGACGATCATGACTTTGACGATGCGCCTCGCCGAAGCGGGAGACGCCGTCACTGTCCAAACTCAATTCTTAAGAGCGTCAATTTGGAGTGATGCGGCCGCAGTCGACCGCAGCCGCGTCGCACAAGATTTTAGCCGAGCTTGGACGCGAAGAACACTCAGGGCAGCACAACAGCCGAGAGGCAGCGGAGGACACCACGAATGGCCATGGAATTGTAGGTTTGCAAACAGAAGAGAGTACTCTGGCAGGTCAATCGAGATGGACTGACCATGAATGAGCCTGACATGCAAAAAAACCTCGACATGAATAAGAATTGGGCCGCTGAAGAAAAAGCTTCGTGGACGATGCGACGGCAAATGGACATCTCACCAGAAGCGGCGCCCCAAAGGGGCCTGTAATATAGGCAATTAGCGCGATACTTCATTGGACGGCATGAATCAAGCAGCGAGTAGTGTACTCTATTAACTGTATAGTTGCTGGCTTCTACGCTACCACGCTAGCTACATTCTATAAAGGTATCGACTACTGTACATGTATGCATGTATCGAGGCGGCAGACAGTCGCCGACAATTTCGCACCAGATGGCAGACACAGTGTAAGGTGGCCTGGTAGAAACTGTAGTCAATCCCGGCCAGGCGCTGCAGTACAGTACAGTGCATCTTACTGTGCTTTGGTCCCTCGAATATCAGCGCCTGCACTCGTTGGTAGAATGTTCGCCTGACCAGACCTTGCCCATTCAACTCCTTCATCACAAGCAACAAGTCGTCGCTTCCCGGGGCAGATTTCTATATGTCGGCTTACACCGGTCATTGCTGCAATACCGAATGATAAATTCGCATAAGCAGCACAATTGACGCACAGGGCTCTGTCAGCCACGTCCTCAATCCGTCGGATTGCCGCCGAAGCTCTATCAGCCATGGCGATTGCGGCGCTGTTCGGACTCGGCGAGCCCATGAGCTCTCACTGCCATGCCCCATCGACTTGGTAGACACTACCGCTGACAAAGGTGCTTTCTGGACCTAGAAGGAAGCAGATGACGCGGGCTGTCTCTTCTGCAGTACCTTGTCTCTGAAAAGCCGTCGGCTCGTCAAACGGCGCATCTTTTGGCCTTCCTTTGAAATCCCAGTTCTTCTGCATCAGCGGCGTATAAATAGCTCCGGGTGCGACACTGTTGATTCGTATCTCACGATGGCCAAATTCCAACGCAGCAGCTTTTGTAAGGCCAACGATGCCGTGCTTGCTGGCGTCATAGGCAGCATGTTTCGCGAACCCTTCGACAATCCGTCAGCAGGAGCATACGTTCAATGTTCTTCAAAACATATTCACCCTTGAGACCGTGAATGGATGACACGTTGACAATGGAACCGCCGTCAGCGATGCTCCTCAACTGGGCTCGCATGCAGTACATGGTGCCCGTCAAATTTACCCCTATGATCTTATCCCAGTCGTCATCCTCCAAGTCAACCACAGAAGCAACACCATGGCACTTTCCAATCACTCCGGCCACATTTGCAGCGCCGTCGAGCCGTCCATATCTAGCCACGATTGCCCTGATCCAGGCGTCGACTTCTATGCGTTTCGACACGTCTATTCGGTTGACTAGGAATTCTGTGCCTCTGTCTACAAAATGAGATGCGGCCTGTTGCATGGCAGCTGCGTCAACGTCGGCGATGCATACGATCGCTCCCCGCTGGGAGAGTAATTTGGCCGTTGCAAAGCCGATCCCGCTAGCACCGCCCGTCACAGCGAACACACGTCCCAGTAACGGCTGTCGATGCTGAGGCGACTGTTCACTACCATGATAACTGTCGGTAGCTTCCAAGTTTCTCCTTGACGGCTTTTCGTGTACGGCGAGGTCGGATGGCAGATGGCCCGGGGCTTTGAAGTAGCTGTCTGACTGCGACGGGTCTGACGTCCTTTGTCGCAACGAAAAACACGATGTTGTCCACTCTCTTGCTCCGGACCACGGACGTTTGATCTTGGCCAGCAACGTATTCATCATCGGATCAATAGACTTTGGATCTGCAAGGCGCATGGGGTCGGTGACGGCGTTGATGAAGCGAGCTGAGTGTTCAATACCGATGAAATGTGGCTACCTCTTCACAGCAGTAGGAGCAAGGGGATGCCAGCCGTGCCAATATATAGGCATCATGTGTCGAAACTGCAAGGCTGTCGTGGCAGGTTGCGGACTATTTACAGGAACGGCAAAGAAGACCGATGTCCGCCTTATTGCAACTCTCCCGGATAAATATAGCACTTGCTTGTTACCCTATCCCACAACTCTCGGCAATTTACCCAGCATTTTATTGCACAGGTGGCGAGCCCCAAGATGCCTACTATAAATGAGTATGTACTGTATGTAGGTGCCGGCTATACCCGTACTAAAATCTTGTGGCAACTATGCTGTTTGCTCTCAGTATCGAGGGCAAGTGGAGTCCATCTCAGTTTTGAGTTCAGCCGACGGGTGTTTTCAAAACCACACATTGCAGCCCAATCCGCTACCTCGTTGGGTTGATGCGGCATAGCTTGTTATTGTTAGGCACGTATGCGAACTGTAGCGTAGCTTTCCTCCTACCGTTTCGTGTTGTATTGCCTTTGTGGTTGCAGACCGGGTGGGTACAAGATAGCACGGCCGAGATTCAGCCTGTCTTTTGTACTAAATTGTGCAAATAGCCGGCAGTCTTTTGGTTTACTCTGCATCTTCGCAAGGCTCGATTTTAGTCATGTGTCATGGACAAAGATCCGAAAGCCGACGGGAGATGTTTGGATACAAGAGCCATAGTAGGCAATCGCACGGCCTCCACCCGCCCCTAATTTGTTATTAATCCACCAATACTCTCGCAATATTTTGTCCAATCTTGACCTCATCAGTTGTTCAGTCTCGCAAAGTCGTCTGATTCGGGTTGTGGCTGAATGCATTATGTGTCATGATGTACAGACCGCTTCTCAGCGTCGCTCCGAGCGCCTGCTGCCAATTAACGTGGAATGGAAATATTGCAAGGCGCGGCCTACTCTGAACATGCAAGCGACAGATTACTCAGTCTGGGGTGACCTTTATATACGGCTTACTATGTCTAAATATCCATCGACAAATATCTAGTCCTCCTCCACAGACTAGGCCAACGCTTCCGCTTCGAGCTCGGGGCGACTAGCCCACTTGACCGATGAGGCATGCGATGCAGTATAGATTCCCAGCCTCGAGCGCAATGTCTGGACATGTCTGCCTTTCTCTCCTCTCCCCCTCTGTTCCCCTTTTTTGCGTCCGTATTATAGGAGCCCCTACTCTGAGATAGTACACAATGAGTATCTGCAGTCTCCAATCACTCCGTACACATCGTGTCATGTAGCGTGCCCACATATCCTCAGCGGTTGTCTTGACACGTACATATATATAGACATGCGCGTGGCTGTGCGGGTAGTCCGCGCATCCCGAGCCGGGGCCGGTGCATTGGCTCCCGAAGTGTGAGGGAACCGAGCTCCACAGGCCCCGAGATGGCTGCCGGGACGGCCGGTGACTTATGTATATCAACAGTCACAAGTATCCACCCAGATGACCCGGCCGCATATAGCAGCCAAGAGTTGGGCGTGTAGCGATCACGATGAGCCCCGAGGTAAATCCAGATGATCTGTGGCTGTCGAGGTTGGCTAGGAAAGGAGGGGGGGGGTATGACACTATTCTTTTTACAGAACCTACTGTACATCGAAAGTCCGCCAGCGACGTCACGGCTGCGGCGTTTTTCCTTCCCGGGCTTGATTGACGAGAGTCGCATCCGCAGTACAGTACACTTCGATGACAACTACCAATATGGAGCAGATAGAGAAGTATCGTTCGCCCTTGTCAGTAGCATAGCTGCCACGTCGTTGTTACTCGGTGACGCGGGATTTGAGTGATCTGCCAATGGGAGTCCAGGAATGTTTTCTCCGGTCATTCTTGGTCATCATTTAGAGAAGGAAAAATCTCGTTGGTCTTCCCTTGTTTCTATTTCTTTGCGTTGTTTATTTTCGGTCATTGCGACTGTGTTGCCCCGCGCATGCCATGATAAGCCTCCCTCATGTCTCCCTGCGGCTTGGATTTGAGCTTCTGACCAGTCAGCAACGGGCTAGCCGTGCCCAACCGCTTTCGCACTGACAGTTGGCTAGTGAAAGCATATATTACAGCCAGGGCTTCGGCAATGTAGCATTGAAGCCGGCGGGCTTGGCTGCATTTCTTCTGACTGCTTTCTCTTATCTTCGTTAGATGATGCATCCTTTTCATCTATTCACATTCCAGAGGCCATCCCAAGTCGTCATTTGCAGCTGGCGGCCGCGCTTGAGTAGCCAACACGGAACAGATACTCGCACCCGCAACCATCTCTGAACGGAAAAGCCAGAACTCTTTTTAAAAATAACACATTATGTGACGCGTCTTGTCCTTTGGGCAGACATCTGAACAGATGTGCAGGCAGTAATTTACGCCTGGCAGATTGTGGCGGCGGGGCAACCTGGATGATCGTCCTCTTGGCAGCAGGGCGCAGCAAATAGGCATTCGAGTTGCCTCTAGACGGCTTTTGAGGCTCTGCCCTTTTTCTCTTAACGACGTACACCTATCCATTGGCTCACGTCTTCCTGCAAAGAAAAAAAAAACTCCGATGACTGCAAACAGCCATATATACCGCTGCCGCCCTGATCCGGACGCCGACTCGTCCTAGGCGGATGTGACATCAGCTCTTGGCAAGATAAGCTCCTCGGATCCCCCAGTCACCGAGGAAGACCTAGGATCGACGCGTCTCCAAGCTGGGGGGAAACCGTTGCGGTGGCTGTCTTCCTCGAGGGAGCCGAGCTTGAATTCGTCTGCGAGATTTACTGTCATGTCGATACGCGTCAGCCAGTGCAGCGTCAACGCAGCGAAAGTCGGGGTTGGAACCTCCGGTCTTTGCTGCTAGTGTCTGGGACGGGCCATCTCTTAGCTTTGTGATGAGGGCGGCATTAGCAGATTGGTTGGCTCGCCGCCATAGCTACTTGGCGAGGGCGAGTTTGAGGCGATCCAAGATGGCATGAGCATGGAAGAGAGAGGACATAAAAAACAAAATAACAAAACAAGCTTAATTATAGAGCTGCGGGGGGGGCTTGCAAGCTAGACTGCATTGACACGCAACGGTATTGCAAAGTCAAAGGGACCCTTGGTGAGACAGTGTCTCAGCATGGGCTACGCAGCGGTATTTGCGCAGCCGCAAGCAGTCTTGGCGTCGAGCACATCCGCAATCTAGAGGCTGCCTCCCGTCGTTGGGTATCACAGAGTCAATCCCTGGCCGGTACTCCCAATGACGAATAGGGGTGTACTACCAGCCGCTTAACGCTATATAACTCGTCGAGAGCGGTCTCGAACCCTATTTGTATCGAGGCCAACTCGACTCATTCACACCGTGGCTTGGTCAATTCGTATTTAACTGTTTTCTTTCCTTTATATTACCCCAAATAGCCACGTCGCCGTCAATCCACCTCATTTTCAGCTTGGCTTAGTTGCTGGTCTATCAACTACTCCATTACTCAAAATGAATGCTGTCGGCGCGGACTCTCCGCGATGCATCAAGTATGCCCAGTTCGCCTCACATCTAGACCGCTGGCATTTCAAGGTGATATACTGGACGCTCTTCATAACAAACTTGCTCGTTCTATTCTTTGGCTCCTTTGTGTACATCAAGTAAGTGGCCTCCGAAAGCCTCACTATTCAATGGCCGCAGGCCTTCTAACAGACAGTGCACAGAGCCCAGGATGCCATGTCTACGTTTTCGGAGCAGCCCGGCAAGCTGCGTAAACGACTGAGGATCTGCATCGGTATAGGCACAGGCTGTGTCTGTGTATCTACCGTCATCGTCGTCATGGAGGCCTATGCACTGCTGGCACTGCAATTCTGTGAGGGCGAGGATCTGATATCGTTATATTGGTCGACGTGGACCATGATACAAGTTGGGTCTCTTATTGCCATGCTTGGTGTCATCCTAGCCATGCTACATACGCTGCGAAACAAACAGCATCCGTGAGTAGCTCATGCTCCTCATTCTACTTCGTACATACACATGTGGTACTGACGCGGAATAGTCCCTGGGCGCTGGCGCTCGGTACACCCGTCCTGGTTATTGCCGGGTTGCTTAATTTGTGCTATGTGAGCACGCGGGCGCAATGCAAAAAGATGCAACAGAGGATGACGTCCACAAATGTCGAGACGACGGCATCTAGCAGCACAGTGTACGTGACCCATGCCCGAATCATCCTACCCTTTTCTCTCTCATCTCATCTAAACGCGCCGCTGACCCCACGACTAGGAACACTGTTGGTCCAAAGTCGAGAAGTTCAACAGACGAGACAATCCATGGCGAGTTTATAGGATTCACCGTTGACGGAGGACCTATTGTTCGGTTCAATAACGAGGACATGTTTGACATCCCCGCCAGTGCCGAACTCCTGGGCCAACACGAGGGCAAATCCTCGATTGTGGCGTTTAGTAAAAATACTATCCGCTTTCTGGACCACGAATCTGAGAAAAGGAAGGATCGCGGAGAGGATTGCGAGAGGAGCAGCAACTAATACTACAAAAGGCCGAGCATTTAGAGTCATGATAACGTGGTTCGTTTAAGCGTTTTTTCTTTTCATTGTCGACATTCACTACAGGGTAGTCGTTGCGAGTTTGTTTTCGGAGTTTAGAATTCCATAGATTTCTTGTTGGGCTTCTCGTTAGAATTGGTGCAATTGATTCCAATGATACATCATGATGGCCTCCAAGATAATTCGGTGACGCAAAGGGTGAATATTTCTTGGTTCATCACTTATTTCCATGCCAATCTGTTGGTGCGCTTTGCTTCTTTATCAGCACGGTCGGGCCGCGACACACGGCGGGGTTGCTTGGCGGGGCCAGCATTCGATGTATCGCTCTTGGATCGCGCTGCTTTCTAATCAAGCATTCACAAGCATAACGACTCTCTGCTTCACCCACTCACGTCAAAATCACGTAAAGCAGTATACACGGTAGCGGTTTTGCAAGCTTAGATGCGAACAGAGAAGATTTTTCAGCAACCATTTAGATAGGCGGCAACATGAGTCTGGACAATGTCAAGCACGTGGTGCTGGTACGTCTTCCAATTACCGACCAATCATTTTCATTGTGGCCACAAGATTCACTCACTTACTTCTGAGTCTCAAAACTCCCGCAGGTTTTGTCAGGCAAAGGCGGAGTCGGGAAGTCCTCCGTCACGACGCAGCTGGCCCTGTCGCTCGCGCTCGCTGGGCACTCGGTCGGCATCCTCGATGTTGACCTCACGGGCCCGTCAATCCCGCGCATGCTGTCCATCGAGTCCTCGCGCGTGACGCAGGTGCCCGGCGGCTGGGCACCGGTGTGCGTGCAGGCCGGGGCGGAGGCGGCGGGCGGAGTGGGCGCGCTCTACGCCATGAGCCTGGGCTTCCTGCTCGCGCGGCGCGGGGACGCCGTGGTTTGGCGGGGACCCAAGAAGACGGCCATGATCCGGCAGCTGTTCCGGGACGTGCTGTGGCCGGACGTGGACTTTCTGCTGGTGGACACGCCGCCGGGCACGAGCGACGAGCACATATCGCTGGCCGAGACGCTGCAGGCGAGCGACCCGGGAGGACGCAAGGTGGCGGGCGCGGTGGTGGTGACGACGCCGCAGGCAGTTGCGACGGCGGACGTCCGGAAGGAGCTCAACTTCTGCGGCAAGACGGGGATACGGGTGCTGGGCGTGGCGGAGAATATGAGCGGCTTCGTGTGCCCGCACTGCTCCGAGTGCACCGATATCTTCGGCAGGGGAGGGGGTAAGGAGATGGCAGAGGAGGTGGGCGTGCCGTTCCTGGGGGCGGTGCCGATGGACGCGCAGCTGGTGGCGCTGTTCGAGGAAGGGAGGAGGCCGCGGTATCCAGAGGGCACGCGGGTTGGAGGCCAGGACATTTCGACAGAGCAGAACAGGAGAGGGGGAGGGGGCGGCAGTCGTGAGGACGAGGATGATGCGGCATCCTTGATGGAAAAGTACAGGGATTGCTCGCTATACCACGTCTTCAAGGAGATTGCGGAGGGTCTGGTGCAGGGTACGGTGAGATAGCCATGATTTGATTCTACGCATGTGTATTACATGTATATTTGTGACGGGCTATAGGATGTTGCAGAATTGGGTATAGACACAAGAAATGGTTGGCGGCTACTACGTTGAGTAATATCGCGCCGGGGCTGGCTATTTCGCTGGAGGAAGAAAGGAAAAAAAAAGGTCACAATGAATCTTCGATTGGGCTCCGTTGGGCAGCTAAAAAGGATTTTTTTTTCCCGCCAGCCAAAATTCTCGACTCAGGGGATTGTTATTTTAACATGACAAAAATAGAGTGATGAGAAAAGAAGAAGAAGAAAATAGAGTAATTCGCGGGTATGCTTATTAGCCAATCCCAGATAGCAATCTCGCCAAGCAGAACATCGTATGTGTGTGCCGTGTGTGCCTGGCTCAAGACTGCTGCTATGGGCGGCTGAAGTCTGGGCGGGGAGATTGATGCCGTCACCGGTCGACCGCCCGCCCAGTCTCTTGTAGTGTACTAGGCCGACCTAGGGGAAGCCTCTTCCCCCCAAGCCCACCACAACCTACACGTCGGCGTCAAGTGGCTCGCACACACAAAAAAAAACAAAAACAAGGGCGCACATGTGCAGTAAGTAACTGCTCTCGTCCCCTTCGTCTGTTTTCTCGATATTACCTTACAAAACAAAACCAAATTGTAACTCAAATATATTGATTTCACGATTAAATTCTTCCACTCTGTAGTTAGTTATACGCTTCCGCCTTTTGTCATACATCGGCCACTGTCGTCATCCGGCCAATTGCGACCTTTTGTGGTTCGGCCCGTGGGGAGCAATAAGAAAAAAAAAAAAAATCTTTTTCCCTGCGCCCAGCTTCGCCTCTTCCGAACGTCCACCCCCTCTCACCTCACGCGCCCGCCGCTCATAGAAACCCGACTGCATCTCCATCTTCTCAGAATTCATACACGCATATAACGTTTTTATTCTGTAAACACTCAACCAGTGCCCATCCAATGTGGCACAGCTTTTGCTGAACCTCGAGCTTGCTCAAACTTGCGCCGGCCGTTTGTGCTCCGTCCGTCCGTCCGTCACGGTCCCGGCCCTTTTCGTATACCTTCTTGGTCTTCTATGCGTCTGACCGATCCGCTTCGCTTTTTGTTCAACAGGCCATCCAAGTAAGCCATTTGCTTCACTATCTTAGTTAATGGTATCTGATGCTTGTATGCTGACATGTTAAAATAGGCCTCGATAACACCTCTTTCTTTGATAACGACCCAACGACACGGAACGCAAACCTTTGTCCTTGATAAAACAGCAGATTATTTTGTCTGCTAGATCCGATACTCTCCCATAGGTATCGGACTGCAGCCCAACGACCACAATTCCTCCAGAACAGAGGTTTCAGCACTCCATCTTCCGACCTCCCTAACGTCCCCTCGCGACGTTGATAGCCTCTTCCCACCACAAATTGCTGCTGGCTCCGCCAGCGCGATAGATTCGTCACCCTCCTGTGGGCCTACTCTCTCAAACAGACGCCGCAAAGTCTGTTTGAGCGGCAGCTAGTGCTCCGCGGACTCTGCCATTCGGGCAAAGCACTCTTGATAAACCCATACGCGCACGGCGTCCTTCCTCACGCACTTTGCATCGGCAACGATCGAATGACAATGGTTCAGCACGCTGTCCCAAGTAACTACACCTTTTCTCCGTCCTCGGCAACACCACACCTGACTATCAACCATGATGTTGTCGCCGACTTGGACTCTAGCAGTGCTTTTGAAGGTATGGCGCCATCACCTCGTCGTGCTCGCGTCAATATAGCTAATCCATACTCAGGGCCTGAGAAACTCCTCGAGGTCTGGTTTGCGCCCAGTGCCGATGCTCTACCCGTAGATGCCGCCCCCCTCGGCCTCAAGGCCGTTGCCAAGGAGACATGGGAGTCTATGCTCGACATGGTCCACTGCAAGGTCCTTTCGGTCCTCGAGTCCGACACTGTTGATGCCTATCTGCTGTCCGAGTCGAGCATGTTTGTCTTTCCTCATAAGCTCATTCTGAAGACCTGTGGCACTACCACGCTTCTTCTCGGTCTGCAGCGTCTTCTGCATATCGCTGCTGCCAATGCAGGCTTTCCATTCAGCAACGCAAGCTCTGTCGATAACATTCGTGCCGCGGCTACTCCTTATAGAGTATTCTATAGTCGCAAGAACTTTCTGTTCCCGGATAAGCAGCGTGGCCCGCACCGCAGCTGGAAGCAGGAGGTCAAGTATCTTGACGATATGCTCAGCCACGGCAGCGCCTATATGGTTGGCAAGATGAACGGAGACCACTGGTACCTCTACCTTACGCCTCCCAATCAGGAGCTCACGCCGCCCATCACGCCACAGTCAGAGGCCAATGAGATGACCATTGGGAGCGGCCAAGGTCCTGAATTCGAAATGGCAGAGTCTAGTGGAGACGAATACGTTGATGAGACTTTGGAAATCCTCATGACTGATCTGGATCCTGAAAATGCAAAGCAGTTTTTTCTTACGCACGCGAGTGCGGTCGCTTGCGATAAGATGGCTGCGGAGAACAAGGCTCGTTGCCACAATGCCGAGGACACCAATGCCGAACTTCTTCAAGAGATCGACGTCTTCACTAACGGTAGCGACTCGGATTTGCCCGAGAGTCTATCCCCAACGGCACTAGACATAGACGAAGCTCTCACCACCGAGGGTCACGCGCTGGGTACTGTAATTTCGGAGAATTGTGGACTCGCCGATGTGTATCCGACTTCAGTCTATCCGGATGCTCGTATCGATGCCTATCTCTTCAGTCCTTGCGGGTTCTCTGCTAATGGTGTTGTACCCGCTCCGCCTACCGAGGCTGGAGGCAGCAAGGCTGCGCACTACTTCACGGTGCATGTCACTCCCGAGGACGGATTCTCCTTCGCTTCCTTTGAAACTAACGTTCCTGGTGGACAAAAGGGGCGTGCTACCGCCGAAATCATCGAGCACGTGGTCAACATCTTCAAGCCCGGACGCTTCAGCGTAACCCTGTTTGAAGCCAAGGGGCGACGCGCCAATCCGTATGGTGCTGGCGCCGACCAGATTCGTGGCCTGGCTGGAAAGCGCTTATCTGACCCTGTTCGAGGCTATAAGCGTGTTGATCGCATTGTTCACGACTTTGAAGATTACAATCTTGTCTTTCGCTTCTTCGAGAAGGAAGGCTGGGCCGGCCCCAAGGGTGCTCGTGTGGGAGAGGAGTAGTAGCAACTCGGCCCTTGTCCGCCCTTGTTCGGTATCGTATCAGGAGCCTGCATACTGTCATTTTTTTTTACTTTCACTCTCCGTAGCAGTATCATGCGAAGTCTCTCAGTTTGAAGCAAATTATACAGTTTAAGTCACCATTATTATTTATTTCTCTTCAAATGGTATACGTGGTGAACAAGTTTCCTATAAGTCTGATTGAGACAGCTTATCGATAATGAATCAGTGACCCACTTCCCGACCAGTGCTTCGCAATTTTTACTACGACAATTTTTTAGGTGGCCACGGAAATTTGTGAGCCATCAGCTTCCTCGCAAAAGTTTTACGCCACCCTCTCTTCATACCATTCATTATCTACATCCGACTGCATATCCCGCAAACTGCTAGTCTCCGAACCAAGAGCGAATCCACCAACCAAAAAATCACGACAACAAATCTTCCCCGACGCCCACCATGCATCTCATGTACACCCTCGACGACAAGGGCAACCGCCTGTACACGCTGAAAAAGGTGGCTCACGGCCAGGTGACCAAGTCGGCGCACCCGGCACGCTTCTCCCCGGACGACAAGTGGTCGCGCCAGCGGGTGACGCTGAAGCGCCGCTTCGGCCTGCTCCTCACGCAGCAGAGTATGTCGAGCCTCCTCACCAGGCGGAAAGCCGTTAACGGAGCAGAAAAAAATTGGTGGCTAACTTGAGAAATAGAGGATGAACAGTAAACCACGAAAATGAAACGCGAGGGCGAGACGAGTACTGGAAGAAGGGTTGGACATTGAGTGCTATAGAGGTTGTTGCTGGGGGAAGAGTTGGGGTCAGTGCAAAGGTTCGGGGATGCAATGGTTGCGTGCGTTTGGGTCGGATCACGGCGTTTGGGCATTTCATATTTCTTTTCCAAGTTTCTGGTTTTATACCGTCGCGGCGTCAATCTGCCGTTTTCATGCGCGTATATCCGTCGAACCTTCGGTCGGCGCAAATTTCTACCATGTGTCTTCAACTCGTAACATGCGTAAAATTTGTCTATATATTTGCGTATAGACGCAAGGTTTCTTTTTGACCGTCAGATACCCTTTGTGGCTGGTCTAGCGTTGTCCTCAGCTTCTACATCACTTGTCTCCTTACATCAACTCTTGTGGCTTTGACCGCTCCCTGTTGGTGGTGGTTGATCAGAGGGCTAGAAAGCCATTATCAATGTGATGTTCTTGTATGGTAGACAAGAGTGGCCGCGGCTTGGGAGACAAACGTGACGTTTTGCGACGGACGAGTGATACAGGCCCGGTGCGGCACATCTGTCTCGCTACTCAGTCGTGGCTTGTCCGCCAGCCTTCGCCGCTTGAGGTGACCCTTCACGACGCGAGGTTATGTCTCTTCATGCCTTTTGTAGTTTCAGCGTCGGCGGCGCGAATTGACTGTCCTTCCAGCGCCTACGCGAACCTTGCCTCCGCTGGATCTATCACCCGTCAGGATGCCCGGAAGAAACTCATCATCCATGAGATCCTTCTTCTTCTGCTTCCGCTGTGCCTCCGACGCCCGGAGATACTCCTTTTGATCTTCTGCCAGCATCAGATTTGCTCCCCAGTTGTTCTGGCCGCCAGCATGCTTCGCCAGACGGCCGTTAGCCGTGCCATGCACCGGCTTTGGCACACTGTACACGTTACCGCGGTTGTTCCACTGGAAGCCCTGCTTGAGATGGATACGGAATACACCGTGCGCATCCGTGGAACAGCTAGTACGAATGAGCGTCGGCTGCCCGCAGCTTGGGCAGAATTGCTTCTCCATATCTCGTGTGATCTTAAAGCAGCCATGGCAGCGCAAAACCCATGTCTTTAGCTGAGTGATGCGGTTGAAGGATGGCGTAATGAGATTGAGGTTCATGCGCAGTGCAACATTTTGCATGGCAAAGTCGGATGTGAGGATCGCTGCTTGTAGAATCTGCCGCACATTCTTGGACGGTGTAGCCGGTTTGCCATCCTGGGCCTGGTGTTTCTTGAGATTGGATGGTGTTATCCAGTCACCATCATCATCAGAAGCCTCGCCGTCATCCTCCTCGTCTTTGTCTTCTCCATCTGCCCTATCTTCAGCAGCGCGTATCTCCCGGTGTGAGGCTTCGGCATTGGTCAACGACGTAGCAGCAGCAGCAGCAGCAGCAGCAGACTGTGGCGCATCGTAGACATTCAACTTTTCCATCGCTACAGTAGCCGTTTCTGTCGCGGAACCGGTTGTCACTTCAGCCTGCTGAGCCATCGAGTGTTCCGATTTACCACAGGCACCATTTTGTTTCTGAGGCGGCTTCCCGTTGACCTGTTTCTGATCGGGCGACTTGCGCAACCGCCAGTCGCCGCCATTGCGTTCGCATTCTAGTTCATAGCCTAGGGCTAGCACCTCGATATCGGGCTTGCTCAACACTCCAAGGTCTCCCGTTTGGCGGGAGAAATCGCGTATAAGAGCTACGCTTTTGGGGGTCGGCGCCCGTACCTCCACAAAGGGCAGCAGGGTGGTCTCTACGCGAGTTCTCGTAGGCGCGTCGCGAATTTCTGGTATTATCGACGGGATGATGTAGAGATTTTCGGCTCGTGCGATAAGCGCGCTGACCGACGGATCGTTCTTGATTAAAGGGCCGGTGTCAAGCACCAGACTGTGAATCGGCTTTGGCTGCGATGCCTCGCTTGGAGGGGTTCGTGGTGGGGTATCCATGAGGTTGTACGGAGGAAATGCACGCCACACTATGTCCGGAGGGCGGCGAGTGTTCCTGATGACTATGATAGCAGTACCTGATAATTGCTGGAGAAATGTAAAATAGACCACGGATGGCACCAGATCTGCAATAATATCAAATGTCTCATGCGATCGCTCAGCGACGCCCAATTTTTGGCGACAATATCTGGTGGGGTGGTAAAAAAAAAGTTAATCGATAAGACTCATCACAGAGACAACCAACACGTGATCGATTCCGACGGTTACTTTTCAACATACCAAGCACTCTTGCATTATTCTTCTACCTTGATGAACTGCCACCATGGCGATACTTAATCTAGCACGGGTTTTGGGCGATTCATTCTAGAGGACAGGCGACAGAATATGACGATGGACTTTGATCTAGACTGGCGATTGAAACTTTTCAAGGCTCTCTAGAAACGACGCCGCGTCAACATATCTAATGCAAGCGGCAGTACCCGCAGATGGTATGGATGTGAGGTGAGGCAGATGCAGTATCACCATTCGTCAGCCTGGTATCGCTGCTACGCGCGCCTCATAGCCTGGGTTCAGGCACCGACCAACATTCAAGTAACTGGCCGTTGACATTGCGTAGATTGTCTCGGACAAGACCGAAGGATTCTTTTCCGTCAGCAGGGGGGGGGGCTGCGACGAGTTGGGGTGGATTGTGGGGTCCTACAGTTAGTGTGTCGACGCGTTTTGGGGTTTCTTTTCGTTACTGCCGAATACAAGAAATTGTTCAATGCGACGCTTCTCATTTATAATGGGCAACCAGTCAATGTCATTGAAGCGTAGAAATTCCAGGGCATTGAGCTCCGAAGCCAAGCCAGAATCTCGGTAGATGTCCATCGGAGTCGAGGAGAACTGCCACGCTCACCTGTCCTGGCTGGAACAGTGTAACGACACCGAGAAGGTAACACATCCATCTCATCGGTCAGGGGCAGTCAGCAGTCTGGAGACCCCACCGATTAACGATTATATACCGCATGTACGTATCATTGTGCTTCAATGGTATACGGCCCGAGTGACTCGCCACGGCGTCAGGCGTATTGCCAGATAGTAGGTAGCCCTCGACCGGGATGCGATGCTGTAGCCTAGAACCCCAGTCTATGGCGTGGTCCAGTTGGGGTAAGCGATGATGGGAAATGAAGACTAACATAGCGCAGAAGCCCGTTCGTCAAACAGCTAGCAGCAGACTGTTAGACGCCTTGACTCACGCGTCATATATTGCTAGACAAAAACCGACCATACAAATGATGAAGATCACATTGACGGCAGAGCCGAACGAGATACTCAAATAACAGTGGCGCATACATTGAGGCCTTACAAATAAGTGCATTCAGAATTCTAGAGGAATAGAAAATCCCGGCAGCTCGCTCAGGGCCGCAGCCGCTAGAAAGCGCAGCTGACCACTACAAAGCCGTACCGGCTCAGTAGGATGGAAATATTCCGAAGGATCCTGCTGCAGAAGTGTGGTAGCACTGGCCGATCGCCAGGGTTCAGCTTGCAGCGTATGGAAGCCGTACAGGCAAAGCAGGTGACCGCCGTATCTCCTGGAGACGCTGAGCTGCAGGCAGAACGGGCAGAGCTGAGGCATGAGGCGATTTAACTGTCTGCGGAGGCAGTCAGGCCGCAGGGCTGATGTTCTTCCAGAAGCATTTTGGGAGCTATCGTGGTCCTAACTTTCCCGCGGCCAAAAAAACTCGAAATGTGTTTCCCGACTATCTCTGGGTCTGGTGGCGTTTAATGCCATCGGGCCCGGCAACGGAATGAGAATAACGCCCTCTCTCACTTGGAGCCGACAACATCCATAGCGGAGTCTAGTGACACCACATTCGATCATAGGGAGTTTTGACTAAAACTGAAGCAAAGGATATTGGACCGTGTGCCGCACCTCCGTCATTCGAGAGCTCCGGCCAGTAGCCGCATACGGTAGCGCCCGACCGCCCAAAGTGCCAAGAGAGAAAGAGGAAGAACCAACATAGCGACCGAGGGCGGGGGGGTTGATTGAGTGGCGTTGTGGCGGTCGGCCGGGAACAGTGCCAACAAAGTTCATGGCAGGCACAAGTCTCGGCCAGCGACGGTATGGTTGGTCGGAGAAGCCACAAAAGTTTCTTGGCTTCCCGCGGCGTCGGGAAATACTCTGGCTATAGCAAGCTACAGCGGGATAGAGAATAGGAGGTAGAGTGTGTTCTTTCGGAAGTCGGCTAAGCGTAGGTGGCTGGATGCCAAGCGAAAAAAATAATTCAAGGATAGATTGACAACGTCAGGTGTGCACAAGTGATGATGACGAGAACGTCCCCGGCAATAACAGTATCATATGACAGCACAAATCTACCGAAGAGGCACAGTCTCATATTACCGGTGCATGTCTGCATGCTAATGGATGCGAAGGGAGCGGACTAATCATTTACTAATAAACATTGTTGCTGTACTTCGCTGGATGCCCACGCTCCGCATGGATCCGCTGTGTGCGCGGACGCGGCTTTATTCTGTGGACTGAGACTCTCTGGTCAGTTTCGAAGGAAGAAAAGAAGAGACGGCGACAACTGCCGCCGAGATGAGGGGGCAAAAACAAATGGGACCGGAATGGAGTCCAAGTTGTCGACTTTTGCAACGGGCAATATCGGGGTATCGGGGTCGACTTTCGCGACCTTTCGCTATAGCTTCTTCTGTTGCTGGCACACTGGTCTGTACGAGAGGCCCACACATTATTGCCGCAACCAAGTGGTTATGTGGGCATCTATTGTCCGTGTCATGGATCGCTACATAAGTTCTCATGCAGTTTATGAATAATGACTCCAACAGGACCAGTCCACAGTCTGCTAGTCGGGCCTCGATGGCCGAGCTAGAGTCAAATTCTATGGAGCACGGCGTGGCGAGACAGGGTTGACGCGGACCTTTTCCCTCGTCAAGTTGTCTCACACGAACACAACACCCTCTTATTATTAGCTCGATGAGGATAATAACAAGAGATTTCAAAGCCGCTACCCATACGGTCTATCACTGGTCTATAACTCTCCGCGGGTCAGTAGATGTGGGGGCCATTGCTGGCGAACCAATGAAACCCGAATCATTTGTGGTCTTGTGCTTGCCAACTGTCGAAAGGAAAGACGGCTCTTGTTCTCAAGCCTTATGCGGGGGGAGAAGGGAAGAAAAAAAAGTGAGACGGTTAAGAACAAGAAAAAGGTTCGTCGCGGGGCTGGGCGGTTCATTCCAACTAGGTCCGGGGTAGTTTACTGGATGACCATTTGTCGTCAGTAGCAACGAATTTTCCATGCCTACGCAGGACTGAGACAACCAACAGGCACAATAAGCGACACGACGTCGGCACCCTATCATGGCTGAGACACAATGACACGCACTTACAGAACCAGCATGATGCGCGATTGATAAAGAGCCGCAGGGTTAACGATAAAGAAAATATACAAAACCTAACAAATCAACACGAACCAGAGATAGCGAAAAAAAAAAAAAAAAAAAAAAAACTTAAGAATTATAGGTAGTGGCTCAAGCAGAGTCTTACTGATAACGCGTGGACGCTCCGGCCAACAAGGCCCACCATCTCTATACTCGAGCCAACTCGACACTAATTCACAACTAGTCTACAGTGTCCTAGACTCGGCTCGAAATTTTTGCCCTTTCTGTTGGACATTTGTATGAAGAGGTCATCAGTTGAAGCCTCCCCCTCCCCTGTCGGTGCTTTTCTACAAGTTTAAGACAATCTAAGCCGTGAGTTTTATCAGCGAGATCATCTCTGGCCATGATGCCGGGATGAATATGGATGCCTTGGACCTGTTATCAAACTAATAAGCAGAACCCCTGCTTGAATGACTCCATTCTTCTCTTCTTTCTCTTTTACCTCCTCCGCCTCATCCCTCCTACTCCTCCTCATCTTGGTCTCCATGCCCCCCCACAAGAAGAAACTGACTGGCTATGCGCCTACCGGCCTTGCTTTAGCTGGTCCCCTCGCTTGACGCTAGAACATCGCTCTGGAGTTGTCATCTGGCTTTCTTAGTTTGATACCATTATAGAGAAACTGGGGCTCTCGTTGATAAATACGACTCTGGTTCCCTTCCCATCTTCGAGCGATGTTTATTTTCTCTCCACCTTCACTTCACTTTCCCTTTTTTTTTTTTGCCCGTTTTGTTCTGCTCCCAACCGTATCTTTTTGTTGTGGATAGATGGTTTAGTGTGTAAGTCGAAACACCAACTAAGACCTTCCTAAACAAAGACCACATCCTCAAGAAACAGCCACTGGTCTACTGTTTTTTACATCTTCCCTCTCGGACTAGCCAGTGCTACCTTGCCAGACCATGTCCGACTGGGCCGAGAAGAACGGCCACGGCCTTGACAGGACTGTCTCTAAGAAAGCCACGCCCCCCGATTCATCACAGGACAATAGCGTCATGGGTCACGACATTGTGGGCGAGGTGCAGGAGTACGATGAGACGTCATCGCGGGCTGGTGGTGACCTCGAGAAACAAAAGACCGAGCAGGGCCAGGCACACTTCAAGCGCCTGGGCTGGAAGCGTCTCACAGTCGTTCTCATTGTGGAGGCCATCGCTCTGGGCTCCCTCGGCCTCCCTGCCGCTTTCCACTCTCTCGGCATGGTTGCCGGTGTCATTCTCTCCGTCGGCCTCGGTCTTCTCGCCATCTACACCAGCGACGTTGTTGGTGAAGTCAAGATCAAGTTTCCAGATGCCGCCCATTACGCCGACGCCGGTCGCCTGATTGCCGGTCGGTGGGGTTATGAGATTGTCGGTCTCATGTTTGTCCTGCAGCTCGTCTTTCTCGTCGGCTCTCACTGCCTGACTGGCACAATTGCCTTCGGTAACATCGTCGATATCAGGTCTACCGGCACTTGTGCCCTGATTTTTGGCGTTGTCTCTGCCATTATTCTCTTCGTCCTGGCCATTCCGCCATCTTTTGCCGAGGTTGCTATTCTGGGATACATTGACTTTGTGTCTATTGTGCTTGCCATTGGCATCACCATCATTGCGACCGGCGTGCAGGCCTCTCACCATCCTGGTCTTTCTAATGTGGCTTGGTCCGCTTGGCCTAAGAAGGATCTCTCCTTTGCCGACGGCTTCATTGCCATTACCAACATCGTCTTTGCATATAGCTTCTCCATCTGCCAATTCTCCTTTATGGATGAGATGCACACCCCGAAAGACTATAAGAAGTCAATTTGGGCCCTGGGAATCATCGAAATTTGCATCTACACGCTGACTGGCGCTCTCATCTACGCATTTGTTGGCCCTGAAGTTAAGTCCCCCGCGCTGCTTTCTGCCGGCGACACTGTCTCGCGCATCGCTTTCGGCGTTGCTCTCCCTGTCATCTTCATCTCTGGCTCTATCAACACCACGACAGTCGGTCGGTATATCCACGGCCGTGTTTACCGAAACTCCATCACACGATTCATCAACACGACGCGCGGATGGGTCACTTGGGTGTCACTAGTGGCCGTCCTTACCATTCTAGCCTTTATCATCGCTGAAGCCATCCCTTTCTTCTCGGATCTGCTGTCGATTTCCTCATCACTCTTCGTTTCAGGATTCACTTACTACTTCCCGCCCATAATGTGGTACTTGCTGATTCGCGAGGGCCCAGTCTGGGCTCCACATAACCGAGTCAAGGCCGTGCTCAACCTTGTGGCTTTTATTGTTGGCATCATCACGCTGGTCTGTGGTACTTATGCCAGTATCGTTGATATTGTAAGTTGGCGCCGCTGGTCAAGGCTCATTTTTAAAAGTACATCGACTAATATGTTGATAGCAAAAAAATTACCGCGATGGCACCGTCAACGGTGTTTTCACCTGCAAGCCGATTGGCTAATTACGAAAGATACCCATGGCGAGCACGAAGAAAAGAGATGTATATTTACGTTTTTGCAATGAATAGAAAAGTGTTTAAGTGATTTAGCCCAAGTCCCATAAACAATGGTAAGTCTACGGGAATAATGTGACTCTGTAAGGCTTTATTTGACGCCCAGCTGTGCACCGTATCCTCTGACCTCTACTGTTGTGGTTGCCCAAATGCTGCTCAACGAGTCATAACGGATGTTATGGTGCATGTATGATCGGCGAGGATATGTAAATTTTTCTTTCACGACAAGAAAATTAGGTGTCCATGCATGAATTAGCTAGCCGCTTTATCACCTCTTTTCTCTTTCCGTATTAAAAAGCGCCTTAATTAAAAAGGACCAGTACTGAATTGTGTACAGATATAGTCTGGCTATCATCATAAAGGCGACCTTGTCTCGCTACACGTTTATTATGACTATCGAGTAAAGAACCGGCAAGCTCGGCAGCGCCTCAGAACACGTTGTGGTCCTCGCGTATGGCTAAACCTGTCGGGGTAATGTGACCGGCATAAACATGTACTGTAGAATGGTAGATCGCCGCAGCAAGGTCGACGGCTAGCTCGTGTCTAGTGACGTGGATGAAAGCCTGGATACCCAGACTGATGTCGCCAAGTGCGAATAGCTACGTCGATGATCGGATTGGCCGGCAGGAAACAGTTGGCTGCATCGATCTCGGCAATTCTCTCGCAGACATCGTTCAGAGACGATTGTTTGCTTTGTGCAGAAAGAGGAAGCGGCTGTTAGGTATTGTATTGAGATCGAATAATTTGTATTGGCCGGAATAGATAATTGAGGTGAATTTAGTAATGCTTGGCTACTTACTACCTTCAGCGTTGCCACTCAAGGTTCCGCGCTTACATTTTTATTTCGATCGACGGAGAAGACGAGGCTGCAGCGATGGCGCAGCATTTACAACTAAATGATGACAAGTGAAAGAAGGGACAACAAACAGGCATAAGTAGCAGAAAGTAGAGTATTTGCTTTGCTCTATAAAGAAGGCTACGTTAGGAGAACATCCGTTCAGAAATAAAAGGTGTCGCAATCAAGAGTAGGCCGGGGAGGCATGATGAATGGCCCCGAGACGTTGACGTGCTCGCCGGCGCTATTTTTGAGATTTCTCATTAGGTCTTCCAGCCAGAATAATGTTGATGAGTAACATTTCTCAACGACGGATGCGGGTACGCGATGCTTCGGCCTCTCACCTCAGCGAGAGAACTGTGGTCTCCCATGACTATCCCGCAATAAGATAGGCCTTAGGAGGTGTGTTTCGAACAATGTAGGTGGTGGGAGCCACCAAGAGTATATATGTGATGGGGTGGGACCGGTTTTCGGCATCTAATGAAAATTTCGATTGATAGCAAAGCCTAAAGACTGTTCCATGCTGCTGATAACAAAAGACACATTGCGTCAAGATTGCCTGGCAACTGTGGCTGTGGGGCTCGTAGCTGATGGTATACACATATATACTGTGCCTACACGTTCGACTTCATGTAAAACATGATGGATTGGTAAGCCAGTTCTGGCAAAGCCAAGGGTGATGGTATAGACTATCACGACTCCCTTGGCTCTGGAGATATGGATCTCGCCGTCAGGCCGAGCTATGTTATTGCCAGCACTGACAGCCGACATATACTGTGTGGATCCACCGTCCTGAGTTGCAGCATCGTCATTGTATAGGGTTATCCCAACCGATGCTCAGCGAGTTGACCGCGTGAGTCTAGACGGAAGAGATGAATATAGATATAACAGTGGCTGCAACACTGACTACAACCTGTGGCGCGATGCTCAGGTGGCTGGTTTTGCTTCGAAGGCTGCCCAGGATGGATGGAAAAAGATGGTGGTTGTTGTATTTGATCGCTGGAAAACTGGTATACCGACAGACTGGCTGGCAAGCTGGGAAATAGTTGTCTTCGTCGCAGTTGGTCCGGGTTGGGCGCCATCAGCGTTGTGTCCGTACCCAGAAGGTGCGCCTTAGAGCTGTACACGCCCAGTGGTGGTGTGTGGCGTCGCAACCTCTTCTGCAGAAGTATTGATGCTATCTTAGACCGAAATTCAGGAATTCAGGATGCGCGATCCGGCATCGACATCCTACCACTAGCAGTCCTCACCTTTCTCCTCAATCTACGCTGACTTCACACCTGACTTATACGTGCTGGCGCGGGAAACAATCATGAAGCAAGTTATGCTGGCCTTATGAACAAACCGAAAGATCACAAGTGTGGTGGGGTTACTGGTGGTGGTGGTTTTTGCTCGTCTCCGGCAGTTTGTGCAGTCCATTATGGTAGTGCTGGGTAGACGCAATGACTTCTACGCGCTTGCACCCTTTGTGAGAGCGCGACTCGAAGCGCGCAACTCGGAGGAGAAAACATGCCGCTTTTGTACGAATCAGTCGTTCGTTCGTAATCAACGTGTGATTCTCGAAAACGAGCTGATGTAATTGGCGCGATCTGGTGAAAGGCACGGTGGACAAATGACGACGCATCGTGATGGAGGGGCAGAACCACAGACAACTTAGATTAATGAAAAGATCGCTGTTATACAACCGCGGTCGGATGAACCCGCAAGCGCCGACGCGCTGACGCCTCATCATGTCCAGTCTCAAAGCCTTCGTACATGCCAAGTCGAACAGCGCAAATTGGGCTAGGACGTTGACGATTATTATGGAATTACTACCGAGCTACGAATGACGTGGAGAAGGGAAAAGCAGCCGCTGGTGCTCCCACGTAGGATTTTTGTATGCGCGCCGCGTTTTAGCCTTCTCCTGATCTTTCAAAGCAGTCCTTGTTTCTAGCAACGGGTCGCGCGCCTACAAGTATCACCGAGATAAGTCCCACCATAATTTGGCGAGGAAAGCCTATCGATTTTAGCTGACGCGAGGCGTGCATAGGCGGCTTCGAGGGCCAAGGTGACTGACTGTCAGCAGTCATCGAGTGGCGCGGTGGCTAATATAGGGGGAACCTATGTAAATCCTCACGTATAAATTTTTGACTTCGCGACTTTACGACAACTGAGCTTGAAACAAAGCGTTCATAGCGGTGATGGAGATATTCCACTTGTTTAGCCCGAGAAAGATTCATCACCTCGAAAGAATGTCTATCGGTCTACCTACGGTAGTAATCCCGGACGTACTTGGTCAAGCATCTCATTACCTGTGGGTCCATCTCACTCAGCCAGCATCTCACCCTGTTGGCTGCCAAGACAGCGAGTCAATTATAGAACTTGTATCATTTGCTTTAATGAAACGATTTTTTGTTTTCTTTTCACTTCGTGAAATGGAGGCCTCATATATATTGTGTCGAAAATTTTAACATGTCATTTACTCACTATGATAAGTCTTGTCCGTCTCTAGTTAGCTGATCGTGTGAGCCGATGAAAGGCTCATTCCGAATGAGGCAGGTAAGCGGTGGTAAAACTTGAAACTAGTATCAACAAGCCAGGAGGATTGTGTGCTCCGCCGACGATCCACGCGAAAGGAGTTCGCATAAGCAGGTGAAATGGGTCGACAATCCCATTTAAGGTCGAACCGAGGCGGTCTCGCCCAGGAACAGGGCAGACTATCGAGATTATGCTGCATTTAGGCTTGTTATGGCTCATCCTTTGGCCAGGTGGCTTTCGATAAAACCCCAATGAAAGGACCGTGGTTCATTTATCTCACTCGAGCTTGGGAATATAGCCGAGGGAGTATAGATGAGTGCCCTCGCGTTATTATAAGGACATCGATTCAGTACATAGGACTAATGGGATCCCGATACCCTTCTTTTCTCTGAGAGACCTGGTGTCTTGACCTTTTGTATCTCCCGGTCCTTCACCCTCGCCCTCCGCTATCCCAGAGCCATGCTTTACTGGGTGTCTCTTCTCGCCTGCGCCGCCGGTACGGTCCAGGCGCTCGTCCCGCGCGCCGCGAGCTACCAGGGCCGGGGCTCTTTCACCATTAACCTCAAGTACAATACCGACTTTCGCGCGCCGTCGCACCCGTCCAATATGCTCATGCGGCAGCGCGACATCGGCAACACGACTGCGCACAACAGCCGGGTGAGGCCCGACGCCGAGTACTACGCCGAACTGGAAGTCGGCACCCCGCCGCTGCGCATGAACTTGCTCTTCGACACCGGATCGAGTGACCTGTGGCTGTTCGGCGCCGACGTCGATGGCAAGACGGAGCCAGACCAGGCTCGCTGGAACCACACGGCAAGCTCGACGGCGAGCCTTGTCGACGGCGGTGACTGGGCGATTTCCTATGCGGACGGTTCAGGAGCCAGCGGCGGCATCTACAAAGACGTGGTAGCGGTGGGCGGCGTCAAGGTGATTGGACAGGGCGTTGAGTATGCGTCCAAGGTATCGTCGCTGCGCAACGGCGCCAATATTCTCGGCTCACCAGTTTCGGGCATTGTTGGGTTTGGCTTCGACAGCATCAACTTCGCCGAGCCCAAACAGCGAACGCTGTTCTCCAACATGAAGAGCCACTTGGACAAGCCAGTCTTTACTGTCGATCTGAAGCATCGAGAAGGTATGCCTCATCATTTTTCTTTTTGGTTGAATTGCCATATCATGAGTGTATATACCGAGGGTTTGAGCTGATATGTGGTAATTGTGAGGAAGACGGTACCTTTGGCTTCGGCTTCGTCGACGAGTCCAGGTACACCGGTGACCTCGTCTACAGCCCCGTCACCTCGAGCGACGGCCACTGGGTTTGGACGTCAATAGGGTACGCGGTCGGCGGCGACGGTAGCGCCCTCATCCGACATGAGATGAAGGGCATCGTCGACACGGGCGGCTCGATCTTCACCGTGCCCAACCCGGTGTTCCGCGCCTACACCAACGCCATCGCCAACTACACCGGCGCGCCGTTCAGCTGCGACAAGGCGCTGCCAGACTTTTACTTTGGCGCCGACGGCAGCGGCGCGCGCAATGGGACCGTCATGATCCGCGTGGAGGGCGAGGTGCTCAAGAACAAGAGGAAAGATGGCTCGTGCGGGCTGAAGATTGGGCCGGGTGGGCCGTCGGGCGCGCTGTTCGGATCGCCGGCCATGATGGGTGCCTTTGTTGTGTTTGAGGACGGCGAGGGCGGGCCGCGCATCGGCTGGGCCAACTCCAAGTAGGCTTCGTTGATCGAGTGGCTCGAAAGTTAAAACATGATGCGAGAGCTGGTTCCTCCGCGTGCTGGCTGATTTGAGAGAAAGTGTGGTGATTTCTGTATAATTGAAGCTCCTGAGACAGACTGGAGCTGTACATATTTTGTCTGCACATACATATTTTTGCAAATTTCATCAAAATTTACACGGACGCTGGCGATCGTTTTGTCAAGGCTGTGACGTTGGTGGTGCAATAGCAATGTCCGTCGGGATGCCCACAGTCGAAGTAGTCAAACCTGCAGTACTATTTTCGAGCTTGTCTCTTCTGCCACCGTCGAGAAGCCAATATTGAATTCCACTATTTTCAACTTGATTTCTTTGTTCCTCGTCGGCGCAAAAGTCTTCATTTGGTATGCAGGGAGGCGGCTATGGCCGTGGTGCAGGCGCAGGGTCAAGTCGTTCGTCTTCTCTGCCTTCAAGATGGAACCATGCCGGCATCCGTCCCTATTGACGGGTCAGTACCACAAGACCCATATTGTGAGTTGGCACCGTGACCGACGTCAGAACGGACCCTGTTTGCAGATACGGTCACGATCGACGAAATCGTTTCAGGCGCGCAGCCTTGTGCCCGCCGACAAAGGATTTCTCTCCCCACGTCATCCGTATTCGATTTGGTGGCATGAGCCGCAAATCCATCTGTGCTGATGGCCATTGGCAGGTGACCTCTAAACTGAAGCAGGCTTAGTGGGATGGATGATGCTATAATTAGTCCTAACTGCGCCTCCGGGCAATGCGCCTCGAGAAAGCAACTTTGACCAGTATTTAGCAATTTGTCGAGATTCAACGCTGAAGTGGACGTAGTTCCATCGACGTAGAGCCGGTGATAAGTACCACCTCAAATATTTTGAGCTTGTGGGTGTCGCGACACCCGTGTCTTTACACGAGCAGCTAGCTTTCTCGGAACAATGAGCGTGGGACTTATTCCACTGCTACTAGACGCGGAGATACATATCGTCTTTGTTGTCCATGAGAGGAATTGACTTGCTAGAAAAGACGACACTCTTGATCATTGTAGGGCGCACAAAGCAATCTGTAGGCTACTAGGCAAATGAATGCCAATAACCTGTACATACATCTAGACATCATCTTGAAGGATCTCGACAAGGATATGAACCCCCAAAATCGCAAGCGCCAGAGTAGCATTATGACGTTGAGGTGCTACGGTACGTTACAATACGACTACTCTCGTTAACGACTGCCACTCGCCACCATTTTACATCTGGGCAAAGGTGTACGCATAGTAAATCTATTTATTCTAATATTTTTTTCGTCAATTTTGTTGGTTCCCGCTTTTCATACCTAAAATCTTCAAAAGGATTTTCGAACTTTGAATGATTGCAACTGCCGTGGCTGGAGTAAACAGCCCAACGCCATGCAGCGGCCTTGTTGCCCTTTTTGTCTTGTATGCAGCACCTATAAAGAAGCGCTTGGAGGTTTTCGCATAGACTATATCTCGTCTCGTACCGCTGCCCGGAGCTGGACCCGTGAAGTTGTAGGCCGATGACTAGCAAATACGAGCTAGCATGCATCCGTATGTCAAGAAAGAAAGGCAGGGATGTACTGTCAGAAGGGGCAAGGTGTACGTGCACGCACCGAGGCAAATGAGGCTCCATGCACTGACAGATAGCCTGCAGAACACGACGCGAAACTAAACCAGGGTCAGGCGCCGAGCCCGAGAAGCACTTACCGGGCTACCGGAGGGGAAGGGGGGTTGGGATACTTTTGAAAATTTCTTGTTTGCTTTTCGCGCCACCTAGGCGACAGGAAAAGATAAATAGAGGAGACGTCGCACTTTAAGATGCACATGCTTCAATAAACTCAACAGCAATTTTTCTCTTGTATCTTTCTCTTCAAGCCGGCACCTAGTGTCATTAGTTGAAGACGAACAACGCTCGCTTCTCATCACGTCTACCCCGCTGCCCTCCTACTATCTGACTATTCATACCACCACTCACCGCCGCCGCCGCCGCCAACGCAGCACTACGATTACACATCGCAATGGCATCTTTCCTTGCTTTCGGCCTATTGGCTCTTGCTGCCGCCACGCCTGTCCCTTCAGGAGGCGCCTGCGTGAGCAAGCCCGCGGGCGCCACGTCTCCCGGCTTCAAGCTGCTCATCAAGGCCAGCGGCGCGGCGCATGACTTGAGCTCCAAGGTTGACGGCAGCTATGTGACGGGCGTGCACTTCGGCGCGGGCATCGACATGGTGACCCCCTTCACGTCGTCAAATGCCAGTATCTTCTACGCCAACGGGAATACCGTGGCACGCGGCTTCGGCGACTCAGTGCAGGGTTGGCGTCTCGAGAAGAACCCGGACGAGCCGGACAGGTCGGGCGCGTTCCTGCAGAGAGGCCCAGGAACGGAGGGCGTGAGTATCGTCGAGGCGGACGGTGGGCTGAAGCTGGGCCCTGGCCAGTACATGGTATGCGACGAGCACATCCCCTACGGACTAAGCGTGGAGCAGACGGCACAGGGAGGCAAGATCCCGGATCAGTGTGTGGCGGTCACGTTGATTCCAGAGTGTGCGGAGCTCGGTGATACCAAGGGACAGAAAGTGGCTTCATCACAATGCATTCAAAAAAGCAACTGAAAGAGGGGCAGCTAGGAGACGCGGCTGCTTGTAACGACAATCGGAGCGGATAAAGGATGACGGTTGCGCCGAAGCGGTCTGACTAGTTCTGGACTGCCGCATGATGATTTAACTGCGACTAAATAATGATCGGTGGCGTTTTAATGATGGGTGCTATAGGTCTTGGAAAGAAATAAATATAATTTAATCTAACTCACTTAGACGGAATGATTTTGTTTACTCTCAACGCAAGGTAGCGGGGACTATGTGAACTATTGACATGCACGGGTGGTAATGCGGTGGACTGATGTAGGCTCGGTCCGCTTCTCTCTTTGTTGCATGATTAGCCCCAGAGAATGACGCGAGATGAGGCCCTGCTGCCTCACGATGAGTGCGGCACATCCTGCGCCGATGAGTCCGCATATGATTTCGACGCAAAGTCAAGTGGCTTCGTTGCGCGAATACACTTTAGGGTGTGCCGAAGAATATTTAGGCACTGTGCGGTTAGTGTAGCGGCGGTGAGCAACTACAAATTCAGCATAGCCAGGACTCGGTGGTGGACGCCGTCGACGGTTGTGCAAGTCGCTACACCTCCTATCGGCACATTTTCATGAGGATGACGGCCTTTGGCGAAGTCGTACTATATAATGAGATCCTTCGTATGGGCAAAGGCTTCCTACATTGCACACGGCACAGGCCCACGATTCATGCGTTATTTGTCGTCACTATGCTCCCAACATGATCTGAAAACAGCATGCAACAGAAAGGCGACTAAGAAAGGACGAAAGAAAAGGAAACCATTTAGGGAAGAATGCCTCTACAACAAAACTCTCTATCAAACCTAATATCTTGCCAAGTTGAGCCGAGTCTTGCGTGTCGGATAGCCCGCCGGGCATGACTCGACGCGTCTGCTGAGGAGCGTGATACTCATCTTGGCAGTGAAAGCGCCATCTCCCCCCCCCCCCCCAAGCCCCAGAATATGAGGCAGGAGTAGTAGGCTGGAATCTGCTGCGCTGCACCAATGTAACCAACGACGGCGTGTGAATATGACGACGGCCGGCAACTCAATGATACTGTTGTCCTCGGTTGGTCTTCATCGTAACATATATAGAACGAGATTTGGTAATTGGAAATACAGCTTACCATTATGTATTATCAATAATTACGCTGCTCCCCTTCGTTATAGCAAAAGTAGCAAAATAGATATCTAGATAAAAACTCGACCACTTTATGTGATCTCACTTCTGAGTATAGTAACGGTTGCCTGCATGTTCGCCGTTTGAGCCTTCCCCCCCTTTCTTTGTTGAACTCGGTAGGGTCACCAAAGAAAAAAGAGATCAACCTCGTGAATGACGTCGGTCGCCCTACAACTTCGATCCTTCGGTGTCCACAAGTACTGCCCAGCCACTCACTTGAGCAAGCTGTTGGCTTCGGCAAAACTGCCCGTGATTCTCCGCCGCTGCCCTTCCCTTCAACGCGGGGTGCCGCCCGTGGGGGCGTGGGGGTCCTTTCAGCCCCCGGAATCTAGGAACGCCCTCTCCGACCACTGATTCATCTTGTGTGGCTTTTGTTTTCTGAAACCCAGATTCCGCCGATACTAATAGCCGATTCAACTACGGCCGTTAAGGCTAACTAGGCCATACGACATTTCTTTCCCCCCTTCCGAGATGGCGACTCTCTTATTCCGTCCCCTCATCCCCCAGATACGCAAGTATCTTCTCCAGGTTTTTATAACCTCATGGATGACAAGATCTCCCCCGCTGGCGAGGTCGTCGCCCAGCGACAGGTCGAGGATGTCCAGCCGCAGCCTGCGCCAAGCACCTCTGCTTCTGCCGCCGATGCTCTCTCTTCCGCCGCCGCCCTCATGACACCATCACGCCGCGCCGCCGTCGAGCGCTCCCTTAAGCGCAAGCTCGACGCCCGTTGCTCCGTCTTCGTCCTCATCTACATCATGAATTACCTCGACCGCTCCAACATTGCCTCCGCACGTCTTCGCGGTCTGCAGTCCGACCTCCGCCTCTCCGACACCCAGTATGCCACCTGCCTCAGCATCCTCTACGTCGGCTACATCCTCATGCAGGTGCCCTCCAACATGCTAGTCAACCGCGTCCGCCGCCCCTCACTTTACATCGCCGCCGCCATGCTTCTCTGGGGTCTCGTCTCCACTCTGTCCGGCTGCGCTACCGGCTTCTCCAGTATGATTGCCATCCGCTTCCTGCTCGGCTTCGTCGAGGCCGCGTTCCTGCCCGGCGCGCTCCTCGTGCTCTCAAAATGGTATACCCGCCGCGAGCTGACCAAGCGCAACGCCGTTCTCTTCTGCGGTAATCTCATCTCAAATGCTTTCTCGGCGCTCGTCGCCGCCGGCGTCTTGTCCAACATGCAGGGCGTCCGCGGGCATGCCGCTTGGCGCTGGCTGTTCTGGATCGAAGGTGCCATTACCATGGCGGTGGCGATTGCCGCGGCATTCATACTTCCAGATCTGCCGCACAACTCGCGTGGCTTCACCGAAGAGGAGAGGCTGGTTGCGCAGCTGCGCATCCTTGAGGACGTGGGCGAGCTCGACACTGACGAGCGGCACACTGCCGTGGCCGGGCTCAAGATGGCTCTCAAAGATGCCAAGATTTATGTCATGATGTTGACATTCACCGCCTACGTCGTTGGCCTCTCTTTCAATGCCTTCTTCCCAAGCCTCACCACGACGCTCGGCTTTGACTATGTGCCCACGCTTCTCATGAGCGCCCCCCCTTGGGCCTTCTCCTGCATCGTATCCATCCTCGTCGCCTGGAATTCTGACCGCACGCAAGAGCGGGTAAGTTTTGGCTGCGCGCAAACAACCTTACGACATCTACCGCTGACACGTACAGTTTTGGCACATCGTCACCCCTATGCTCGTCGGCATCGTTGGTTTCGTCATCAGCATGTCCACGCTCGCCGTCGCCGCCCGCTACGTCGCCCTCTTCCTACAGACCAGCTCTTACGCCGGCTACATTGTCTTCTACTCCTGGATCGCCTCCTCTTTTCCACGACCCGCTGCCAAGCGCGCCGTGGCCATTGCCATTATCAATGCCTTTGCGCAGCTTGGCAACGTCGCCGGCTCCTACGTCTGGGATCTCAAGGAGAACGGCTACCGCAAGAGCTACGGCATCGTTCTCAGCATGTTTGGCGTCACTATCTTGGGTTGCTGGCTTGTGCGCGTTATGCTTGACAGCCTTAACAAGCAGCTAGAGAGGAGTGAGGCGGCGGCAGACGAAAGCCAGAGCGCACCCGGCACCGCGATGGCGACGATGGAGAGCATCAACAGTCCCGAAGAGGCGCTCCAGATGCGCAAGGGTTTCCGATATCTCTTGTGATCATCACGCCACACTTTGAACCAACTTGTAGCATTGTTTATACACTGCTTTGACAATAGCCTGCACATTGGGACTTGAAAACATATACACACCATCTTTCAACGTAGTCTGAACCATTACTCTTCAGCAGAATACTCAGAACTTGGCTGTGCCTGCCATAATATTGAAGCCCTTGACCTCAACTGCCATCGCTCTATCATTCCACTGCCCTACCGTGAGCTTCAGCGTCTCCCTTGGCCACAGGGTCACATAGTTGTCAGACCACAATGCCGGCACGACATCGGCACCAGCGGCGTCCACCAGGTTCAGACTCACGAAGAAGGCCGGCACGTCGCTCTTGTTCTCGAGTATGATGCGTCTGCTCTTGACCCCGGATGTCTTCTTTCCTTGACAGCCTCCGCCGCTGCTCCCGACAGTCACAGATATATTGGCCGTCGTCATCGTGTCGAGGCTCGTGTAATCGACATACTTGGTGACGGGCGTGTGATACCACGTCGAATTCTTCCAATCGAGCTCGTCAACACCCTTGCCGAGCCAATAAACATTGCGGCTAAGAACCTTGTGTACATCCGAGAGCAACCGCAGACGCAGAAATACAACATCTTTCACGTTGTCTAGTCCGTCGATCTGACCAATCTTACGCGAGGTGTTGGGCTCTGTCATATCAGTCACAGTCTGGTTGGAGATGGTCTGGCCGTGCATGTCAATCACATCAACCTGCACGGTGCGGGAGCCTTTCTTATCAAGCGAGTGATTGATGAGCCATATTCCACGGCTAACATAGTCAAAAGCCACATGTTCGATGCGCGAACCTGTCTTGGTACCGAAATATGACCCAGCAGCGCGTAGATATCGGTCAAACTGGTTCCAATGGAGGCTCGGCCACGCGTTATTGAGCATCCAGTATACTAGACCGGTTGCTGGCCGCTTGGCATTCCAGAATGCCGAGAATCCCTCGTACTGGGCGCGTGTGGCCTCATAATCCGTGAGCTGGGCCTTCATCAGGTAGCTCTCCAGTGATGACGGCGTGCCGAGGCGCTGGGAAAGCCCCTCGTTGTAGATTTTTCGGTTGAAAAACTGCGAGCCATTGTTTGACATGTGGTATAATCCCTTCTCGGGACTCTGCCACAGATCCTCCATGTCGGCCGGGGAGAGAAACTTCTTCAGGCTGCCCAGTTCTGGCGTGCCCACTCCGGCGCCCAGCTCCGAGCCAAAGCCGAAAGAAGACCCGTACCTGTCCTTGCCGCTGCCTTCATCGTTCGTGTCAAACCAGTAGTTCGGCGGCACCCAGTCGTACGGTCCATCCATTTTCATACCCGAAGGGCCGAGGAGTTCTGGATAGCCGCGCTTCGAGGCAGATGCAATAATGGGCACTTGCCAGCCAGCGGCCTGGAGGGCGTCAACGTAAATCTTGGTGGCGCGATCGTTGGGCCAGTAGTCGCTGCCAACTAGGTAGCCGAGCATGCTGGGATGCGTCTGAATGACGCCGGCCTCGTGTATCATGGAGGCGTTGGCGATGGCGTAGTCGCGTTCGTCCCAGATGGGCGGCGGGTTGACGGCGAGGTCGTGGTTGTATTCCCAAGCCTCCCACTTGTCACAGCACTCCCAGCCGGCGAGGACCATGAGACCGAGTTTGTCCGCAATTTCGTAGAGCTCGGGATGCTCCAGCTTGCCCTCGAGCCGGATAGTGTTTTGGCCCATATCGAGCATATACTGCGCGATTCTGGTAAAGTACGTTGTATCCCAGCGAAGAAACATGTCGGCTCCGTATCCTCCACCCATGACTTGAAAAGGATGGCCGTTCACGGTGAACATCGTGTCGTTGTGTGAATTGACCACGGACGTCACAGTGCGAATGCCGAAGGCAGACTCGGCACTATCAGAGACGGCACCATCAACGGCAAATGCGACATTGGCTACGTAAAGTGGCTGCTCCCCCCACGCTTTGGGCCACCACACTCGAGGGCTCTTGACGACTTGTTGGAATTCCACGTATCTTGACTCGCCGGCAGCGAGCGTAACATCATGATTTTGCGTGCCAACAGACTCTCCGGCAGGGTCAGAGATGACGGCTCTGGCGCTGAATGTGACGCTACTCCTCTCGAGATTTGTTGCCTTGGCTCGCACAGTGACGGCAGCGTCACTCTGGCCGATGGGGAGGGGCGCGTTGACGGCGACGCTCAAAGGACCCATGGAGACTGGGCCGGTTTGTTTGATGTTGATGTCACGCCAGACACCGGTGCCATTGTCAGGCGAGTATGGGTTCCAGTCAACAAATCCGACACCAAAGTCGTACAGATATTGGGTCGGGTAGACGCGCACGAGCAAGGCGTTCGTTTCTGCAGCCAGATCGGTTATTTCGTAGAGATGACCACCGTAAGCTCCGGCTTGGAAATCCGCATGTGCAATCTGCCTACCGTTGAGGTAGATATCAGCCTTGGAGGAGATACCATTGGTCTCGAGAATAAAATGCTGGCCGGCTGTGAGCGCGGGTAGCCCGAACTCGCTGCGGTAGAGCCATGGCACGGAAAACTGGTCGCGGTCTACCGACTTGAGGTTGTCAGAGAACCAGAGCTCACTATCCACATATACGCCGGCTTCAAGAAGGCAGCCCATGAGTGTACATCGCGATGACTCGATGTGGTGCCAGGATGCAGTGTCAAGGCCAGTTGCGGACAGTTTTGACAAGTTCCTGTCCACATTGGCAGTAGACTGAATATCCCAACGAGGGATGGCAGCTTTGTGACCAGCGCTCGACGTAAGAGGGCTTGCCGCTGCGGCATTCAGCAGGCCAGTGCCGGTAAATGAAAACAGAAAGAGAGCATTCCGGATCATGACTCTGATTAGGGGCTCCCTGGTTCCGCCCTATTGGCAAAGCGTCGGTACGAGTATGGTAAGATGAGTGAGACACTCCTCAGGGAAGAGTGCCTGTAGAAGCAACCGCTTTATTAGGGCGAATTGACTATGCGCTCTTATCACATCTACCATTTAAATACAACGTTACCCATTCTTGACCCTCATGATCGCGGAGTGATTGGCGTTTACCCCAGGAAATTTGATGATTTGCAAGGCCAAGACGGAGGCTTCAACCGGCGTCCGGCAAAGTTCGGCAATGGTGAGCGATACGGTGCAAAATATGCATTATTGGCACTGTGTCATTTATTGTCCATGAGTACATATACCACCAGCGCCTAACCCGAAATTACGCCCAAAAACATAACTATAGGCAATCAGAGGGCGATACTGAAATAGTCTATATACGTAGATAGCCCCTCTGAAATGGCTTTAAAGCGACACCGGCCTCGACTTTGGCTATTTGCGGAGTGTCTGCTGATAGTTGACATTATCTCAAGGCAACAGAAAGACTACATCACTTCTCCGGCAATCATATTTGCCTTCATTATTGATGCGTTCTTAAAAGGCCAGAGACGTCTTTTTAAAAACAAAAATCTTTTTGCCCATGATGGTAATTGACGTGAAAGTTGACGCGGGAGGCTGCTGTACATCTACGGCATGCTTAGCCATCATACATATGTTGATTCACTGCCTCTTAGTGCATTCGGTGTTCCGATAGATGTGCTTTCTGAAATGGATTTTCGAAACTCGGGCGCGCACAATCAAGCGGAGGGAATATCATTACACGTTATGCGAATTAATTATCGTGTTTCTTCCGTTTTCAATAAATATCTAAAAAAAACTTCGCACAAGTGACTTTGCTGATTAGAAACTGCTTCACAAAATCAAACCTACAAATTAGGAAAATTTTGACTGTCCATCTATAGGGTAGCTGCGTACCTGTGCGTTCTTCCTATTTTTAGATCGATCGATCGTACGTTGGAACATCTTTCTACGAAACAACATTTCCACCCGTCGAGAAGAATGTCTAGAATCCGTGATGTGCTGAGAAGATTAAAAAGACAGGAGCATGGGCGTCATCAAGTACGTCTGCTACCAGCACATGAACATCTCACGCCCGATCCAGACTTCTCGCCGTCATGGACTCCAAACCCAGAGGCGACTGTCAACAGCGCATTCTTCTGCAAACTGCCATGGGAGATACGTCATTGTATACTGATCATAGCTTTTGGAGAGCGTACAGTGCACATGAACCTTGCCCTCGAGCTACAGCCTTCTCAAGTCGGACTACCTCGTCGGACACGAGCAACTGTTTCCCGGAGCAAGGCGGAGAAGCGCCATGCCGGAACGCCGCGCTATAGTTCTCAGGACGAAGGTCAGCGCCACGTGTGGAAGTGGCGTAGCTCGATCTGTCATGCCGCCTGCTTCTGCCACAGTAGCTGGTTTGAGACGACCGGAGTACCTTGGTGTTCGTCGCCTCTGGAAAAGCTAGACGCCTGCCTTGAAGGTGACGCCATGTGCGACCATTTCACGAGCGTGGCCCCGCCGGAGGGATGCTTTATAGGAGCCTCGGGATGGCTACTGACGTGTCGACAAGCCTATCATGAGGGTGTGACTGTGCTGTATTCAACAAATACTATACGAATACACGGGGCTTACCTGTTTGCGGCTCTGCCCGGACTAATCCCACACCAGCGTCTCGAGGACATCGTGAATGTCTCGCTATTCTGGGATCTCGGAAAATCGGGATTTAGCGGCAAGTACCGCATACCGCAAGAATACATTGGCCTCGAAGGCCTTTCCGCGCTTTTGCGAATGCTACCAGCAACGTTACCAAATCTGAATCGCCTGCATATCTCCTTGTTTGGTCTCTGGTGGCAACGTCTTCAGATGCACTACAGGGGTCGTCGCTCTAAAGAGCTATACAATCTGACAGAAGAGCTTCTCCGCACGATCGTGAGGAGTGTAGCAGCACTAAATTCTCTCATAGACTGCAGAATATCGCTTCCATTCAGCATCTATCAGTCATGGGCCAATGAAGCTACAAATACGGATTTGGCTGCGTGCAATTTTTACACACCTGGTCAAGGAGTCCAGTCAATATGGCGTGACGTGTCACAGGAAGACAAGCAAAGAGGGTTGGGCCCGACTGGCATTGTAGGCTACTGGGTCCAAAATGGTGTTCGTGATCTCGGGCCAAGCGTCCATTTATGCGGCAACTACTAGCGATCAGACTGCTTATAAAAATACCTTCAATGTATGTCAACAGACACGTTGAGCACCGATTGAGAACCAAGTCACGGACGAACACAACGTTCACGAGCTTTATCGAGATGTTTTACACAAGCAACTGTCATCGCCCGAGATCTTCAATCCTCGAGTTGTTCAGGTGCTGGTCAATCGCGGTCTCGACGTGAATAGCGTCGATGAACGTAAAATAACTTCTCTACAAGCATCTTGCGCTACGAGTAGTGTTGAGGCCGTCGCGTGGCTGTTGAAGCGCAACGCAAATCCGAACGCGATAGGCGGTCAGCTTGGAACGGCACTTGAGGCCGCAGCGGCGACCAAGCGAAACGCTGAGGAGAAGTTGCGACAACTTGTTGAACACGGATTGAATGCCGACTTTAACTCTAGAAGAGCTGGAAATCCAACAATCTTGCAACTCGCAGCATGCGGAGGTGACGGCTCTCTAGTTAAGTGGCTACTGCATATGGGCGCGGGCGTGAATGTAGCCGACGGTGACCTAGATTTACCTCTCAACTACGCAGTTGCACGGAATGATCTAGGTCCCTACACGCTCAGAGAAATGATAGAGAAAGGCGGCAACGTTGCACAAAAGTGGACACGGGGGCAAGTTTCCTGTTCATATAGCAGTTGTCCATAACAAACTCGACATGTTGAAAGCTCTCTGCGAGCAAGGTGCCGATGCTTGTGTCAAAGATGATAGAGGTTTCTCGCCGTTGATGTATGCACTCAGCAATGGCAATGATGAAATTGTTGACCATCTTGTTTCTGAGTCTGCTTCCAACATCAACGACATTGACAATAGTGGAAGAACGCTGCTTATGATGGCGGTCGTGTCCGGGAACAGTACCAATCTCATCTTACTACTTAGGCATGGCTTGAACGCGCAGAATTTGCTGGACTCACAAGACCTCACTGGCAAAACCGCTCTCTCAATTGCGGTGTGTAATGGTCAAGGCGACACGGCTGAGATTTTGATCCGAAACCGTGCGAATCCAAGCGTCGCGGACTGCCGCGGCAACAGCCCATTGTATTGGGCATTACGCTTGGCAGGCCTGGGAGTGACCGAAATTGTGATGAAAGCCACAAATGAACTGGAAGGCCACGACGACCTTTTTGTGCATTTGATTGGTGCGATGCATGGATTCGCTGTATTTGGACCTGAATTTCCGAAACAACTTCTTCAATTCTTGCTTAGATGCAAGTTTGCGATGCATGGATTGGATGCATCAAAACCCGAATTTCCGAGCCAACTTCACCAATTCTTGCTCAAATACACAGTCGATGCTGACCATGCTACGCGCGATGGATGAACCCCACTACATGCCGCGGAGCAATACGGCTTGCAGATAACCACATCTACTCTAAACTGGTTGCCCGTGGCTCGGTCTTTGGTAAATCATCGCGACTTGGCGAGGACGAGCGGTTGGCGCCCAAAGGACAGACACCCAGGTATTGCAATTGCTCCTGACAATGCTGCCGCGGTAGACGTTATTGGTGAGCGAAATAGCCATGAATAATCCCAACCTATTGCGGCGAGAACAAAGCCATCACGTCTGAAGATCCAAGTTAATTCCAAGTATACACAGGCGCAACCGGCTTCATTGAGCAATTCCACTCCAGCCAAGGTGAAGAGGAATACGGCTTAGTTAGAGCAGACTACCCCATGCAGCCGCTTATCAACAATTGCGCCTACTATTTTGAAGTGGATATTGCGGCATTCCGTGATAATTGGTGAGCGTCCCTTTATCAGTGGTCGTTGTAGAATAAATATGCAGCTTTCTCACATATTTGCAACAACAGTTCCATGGCAGTTGGATTCTGCGAAGACTACACTCCACTCGATCAAATGCTCGGTTGGGATTTGAGCTCCTGGGGATTCCACTCTGATCGAAGCTATATTTTTTCATGACGGATACAACGGTGCTGGAAACTCATATCATAAGCTGTATGGCTTGGAGAAAGTTACTATTGGCTGTGGAGTCAATTTCGAAAAGCATACAGCATTCTATACACAAAACGGCAAAGTAATTGGTAAGTCATGAATCCGGATCGAACATGCTTTCTCTCATCTTGCATTCCATCATATAAATTATCGCTTCATGTATTTCACCTCTTACTCTGAACTTGTTGAAAAATGCATCATCTTCTACTTATACGTTATTCTACTCGAGGCAATGTTACTAATTGTGGATGTCGAAAGGCCAAGCATTCGCGGACGTCAGAGGAAAGCTATATCCCGCTATATCGTTCAGATTTGGTTGCTGAGAGTGGCGGATCAAGGGAGTCTTTCCCGGCGAGGATAGGACATCCGATAGTTTCCTTTTCAAGGGTGATATTCTTGGAGATAACGCACTGAATCAACCGCCAATCGTAGCGAGAGGTGATGAGACATCCAACGACGACGAAGATGACGACGACGACGATGACGACGACGACGACGACAGCGACGGCGACAGTGATGATGAAAGCGATGATGAGAGCAGCGAGAGCGATGACGAGAATGTATAGATACAAGCATGTAACTCATTGACAGGTTTTCTTCATGTGTAATCAGTACTCATATTCGGACGTCTTCGATACATCGAATTTTCAGCACAAGCGGCGCACTCACAGTATGGCTCTGCTATTGAGTGGAATGCAACTCGGGGGCGAAATAACGTTTCACCACGACATATTTGCTTCGATTCTCTGAAACGGTCGCCAGATCTCTGTACCTAGGAAAAACTGTTTATGCTGGTCCGCCGTTGGGTGGTGTCTTCACGGACAAGATTGTAAGTCCAAGGTTATTCATAATCCCTTCCGGTTCATTCTCTGACCTCGCATCGTTAGTCGTGGAGGTGATGTTTCTACATAAACCTGCCTACTGGAGCAGTCGTACATTTTCGTGGTTGCTATATTTTTCCGTGCGCCTGACGTGCCGCAACGGGTGATTTCAGCTTCGTTCTGGGGCCGGATTAAACGTTTCGACCCGATTGGCACGATTTTTTTTATACCGGCTGTTGTTTTCGGCCTCCTTGCTCTCCAATGGGGAGGCTCTGATATTTTTTGGAAGGATGGCAGTATGGTTGCCCTGTTCGTGCTGTTCGGTGTGCTCATCCTAGTGTTTCTCACCGTGCAGCGATGGGCTACCAATGCTCATCCGGTACATGGTAGGGCCACGCTTGCAGGTGTCGCCATGACTATCGTCGGATACTACGCACCATTCATGATTATCACGCGCATTCTAACGCCGATTGGCGGCGACTTACTAACGCTACTAAACCCTTCCGCATCCTCGGCCGCCTGGATCGGCCATCAGACAATTGTGGGATTTGGAATCGGCCTCGGGGGGCAGCAGCCTATTGTCGCAGTGCAAGCTGTCGTTCATATAGAGGAGGTGCCCATCACCACAAGTGTTTTGTCTTTTGCCCAGACTCTTAGAGGGTCGCCGTTCATTAGCGTCGCGCAGACGGCCTTTTCTGATAGACTGGTGCATGGGTTGCAGTTCAAGTTGCCTGACGTGGATCCGGCCGCAGTTCTGGACGATGGAGCAGCCGACTTGGGAAGTCATGTCCCGGGTCGTTATTTAAGCCAGGTCGCGCAGATATACTCAGAAGCACTGGTGCAAACTTTTATAGTAGCGACAATCATGGCGGAGGCGCATGTTTCGTGGAGTGGAAGAATATTAAGAGTAGCAACCAGGGCACAGCGGAGACGGTGATGCGAGACAACACTACGTCTAACGACGTCGACACTAGAGTCGGTACAAAAATTTAAATGAGAGAAAACCAGGCTCGACAAGTCAAGCCTCATTCGCGTGAGTTTCCTCATTCGCGTGAGTTTTCGTTAGATGGCTAGTATGACAATAGGCATGTTTGAAATATGTACGACCACTTCTAAGGTTACCACTACTATTCAGTACAGCACTGTAATCCTGTAATTTTGCGTGGACCTATACTATATCCAAAGAAAACAGAACAAGGTAACGTAAATTCACAGGACTTCGGTATTGCTCATTTATGTAGCGACGGTAGAACTGTAAGTCGCCCACTAGGTCGAAACGAAGCATTTTCTGGAAATTGAATCGGCCTTACACGATTGTTGCACAATTAGAAGCTTAGTCTCAATACGTGATTCAAATACGTACACCACGAGTTTCCTCATTCGGAAGTCCGCTTCACAAAACTATCGCGAGATGGGCCTGGTTTACACGCACTCATGTCCATCTCACCAACGAATTATCTTTACATCGCATCAAATTTTTCAAGTTGCATTTCATCCGGTGCAAATATTTTGAGATTTTCAAAGTCATGTTCTTCCGGTCCATAAGATGAAGCTAAGCTGAGGCTCATGGTCGCCCAAGGCATCGAAGTGGCTAGATACTACGCCCAGTATGCTCTACGGGGGCGCACGCGGAGTAGAAAGGAATTCTTGAGCCGACCCAGCTGCTCGGCATACGGTTTGCGTGAGGTAGTAGAGAAATTATTACACAGGGCTGGCATCAGGGGAGTTTAAATTGAAAACACCGTCGACAATCTTATCAATTCTGTCTTCCTGCATCTCACATCAAGTTCCAACATATTGTATTCGGAGCTCACTGCAGTGATACCGATATCCTCATTGTCTATCATCGACTCGTTGACGAGCTCCATAGTCACAGAGGTCACGGCAAACTCCTCAACAACCTCGTATAATGTGGCCGCCGGCCCCTACGCCGGTGTCAGCATTATGGTAAGACCCATATTCACATTGAAACCTTTAAAAACAAAGCTTCCCCTTTACTGACTGACGTTCTTGCGGAAGTCAAGGACGACCTTGACCCCGCGCTAACTCTAGGGACACCCGCACGCGCTGGGAAGATCGGTTGGAGGTGATTGTTTTTGCTCGTGGCTCACAGCGTGCAAGCGGATAAAGATGACCATAAGCCGCTTGATGTCCTGCAACAACAGAAGCCAGAGAACGACGAGGTGAAACGGCATGCGGTTGACTGCATGGGATGGGGCAATCGAGCAGTCTGGAGCGCACGCAAGGCACGATAAAGCAGCTGTTATGGTGTGCGCGCAGGTTTTCGACGCGGCAGACCGTTTATCAGAAGAATACCCATCTCTTTGACAGTTACTGAAGCGGCTGATCAACGTGTAGTTGAATTCTGCCCGTTCCTTTTGAGACGTGAAAACTTTAGCTTACTGCTATAGTTGTGCTCTTAGCCCTTCAATACTAGGGGTGTCAGTGTGCAAAGAATGGAATAGCCTGCAGTAGATGATGATTGCTGCGTTGCAAAAAGTAGGGTTTGGGAGAGAGCCGCTCAAGCGATGCGAAATCATAGTGCCCTTGGCACACCTGGAATGACAGAAGAATATATTTGCTTCTACGTAGCAAAACTGCTCTAGTAAAAACGAGCCCTTTGGATTGGGCGCAAAGGCTATATGACTTCAGTTTGAGGCTGCATAAACTAAATCGTGATGGGTGTCGACGAGAGCGGACCAGGCTATCTATTGAATCAAGGCAAACCTACATACGCATGATATTATTGCTATTACATAGTCGCTTAGACTATTATGTACTGTATATGTATTTGCATTGGATGCGGAGTAAAAGGCTTCCATACTGTCCTTTCTGGGAAGGCTGAGCTCGGACGGGCGTCATCCGTCCGGCTGAAGAAGTACTGTTTCCACGGACGACTTTGACGGCGGGTTTATTACAATATTAACGTCATTGTCCAGTGAGACGTGTTAAAAGCTCTATTGGAACTAAGTGCTACTGGTTGTTAATTCTACCAGAAGATGGGCTCAGCGGCTAGTTCAAGCGTCACCAGAAATTGAAAACCGGAGTCTCTTGCAGACTATGGTTCGCCTCACCGACGACAGGTATAGACTTAGAACACTATCGTGTATCATCTACGATTCTGTCTGGGTCACGCTCGTCAAGAAGCAGAGCCAAGGGGGCAAAGCGCGGTGGTGGTTTGTAGTGACCTCCATCTACATTCTCGAGACTCAGTTTTTCCTAACGATTACTAGATGACCAGGACCAGAACTCAAGTCGACACCATTCTTAGAACAATGCCTGGACTACTGGTGCTCCAAGGCCATGCTATAGAGCCTTTTGAGGTTGTGGGGCAGTATCACATAGGTACTGTACCAGACTCAAGCGAGCCATTGCCGGCCTCAACTCCCAACACAATTCCTGGCATGCCTCCTCAACCAATAATATCGGCTTCGGAACAATCGTACCTACCGTGCTTGACATCTTGGTCTTCGAAGACGAGTGACTCATTTTTGACTTTTTAGGCAGGTCGGACCTATCAAGTGTGTATCAAACGAAATTGCCATGTTTTCTGTCGTAGCTTTTGTGTTGTCGTGAGTTTATGATCAGCACGCACTCACTACGCTTGTTCGGCGGGTGGACTTTGACAAGATCGGGTGTATCACGGAGGATTAGGATGTTTTTCACGTCGCGCTCATCGATAACTGCATACCTGATGAATGTTTTCGAACAGGACAGCAAGGTCGTGGCGTATCTACAGCACGCAATCGCGTCTGCTGCTGTCTTGAACAGTAGTAGTTTTCCAGGCGTGTTTCCGACGACGAATTTTGAGTACCTTTGTGTAGGTGGACTTTCATATGACGTGCAAGCCCCCATGACTTAAAACTAGAGACTAAAGTGCCTTCAAGTTCCTTTTGACGTTATTCGTGGCCGGCTTTACGGTGCCTAAACAGTCCTCATTCGAACTCAACAGTATGCCAGAAAGGCTGCTCGAGAATAGTGCATTGATAGTTGCCACGGCATGATCGGCATGATCGGCATGATCTAAACGCGATTCTTATAATCTAACAGATTTCGACGACATTGCAAAGCTCATATCGACTCTAAGCTATCATAGCAAAGCGGCGTTGCCGTGGCGCCCGATCGAAACCTTTGAGGTCCAGACACAATTCTGGGCATATAAGAATGACCATGACGCCGGCTACGACGCAAACTCTGATGCCCTCGTTGCTCTCCTCCATGCACGTCATTGTGACATGTACGCCGCGCAAATCGAATAACTTGCCGAGTTCTTCTAGTCTCGAAAATGGAGCGACAACCTATTAATCCGAGATAAATAGGTGTGCTTTTGCGGGATTCTCTACGGTACTCTCGAGCAGAAGAAGCTAAGAAATATATATAATACCAGCCGCTTCTCCTTGTCGTTTTTATTTGTGAAAGCAATGGCAGACTTGCAGTCGTTGCTGAAGGAAGGCTATCTCGCAGAAATTTTCAGCGAATCTTTCTTTCGTTATGCCGGCAATTGTCTCTACCGGACTCGCGTGCGCCCTCTCCTGAAAAAGTGCAGCGACGGACTTTGAGGTTATTCCATTGAGGAGACAGTATTTGCCGTCTGCATCCTTAGAAAAGCTCGCTAGCTGAGCTGGTTCTCTGACTTGCAGCACGTTGCGGCAAAAGTCGTCGATGCGGGAGGGTCCGACAACGTGAGTTCCTGCGCTACTTCAACTACTGAAGCGTACTATCTGGCCGCATTTCATCTGGCCACGATGCCGTTGACTAGTCACATTGGCTCCTTCATAATAAGACACTGCTACTAGATCATCTACCTCGGTAGGAGTGTAGTTGTATCGTTTTTTTTAAAGCAATGCCATTTGCAGATTTAAAGGTGTTCTATTGTCTAAAAATACAGAAGGAATTTTATGTAAAAACAAGATTTTATTAGCATATTAAAGCTTTTTTAGTAGTATTTTCTAAATTTATATATTTTACTTTTTATAAGCTTAAAACAATTAATTTCACTTTATAAAAATTAATATAATAGTAATTTATTCTAGACTTTATAGAGTCTTTTTTTTTAAATTAGTAGCCTATATATAGCGAGGACGTTAATAAAAGCTAAAAAATAATATAATTTTTTAATTATATTATAAAAAAACTATTTAAGAAACTTTTAATGTTTAAGCTATAATAGTAGAAAGAAAAGGCTATAAATTTTCGAAAATAAAAATACTAGTTTAGAACTTAACTCTATGTGTTGTATAAGCTTGTTGATTATATAGCTTTTAGAATGATCGGTTTAAAGTAGTGTTTTTCTATATAGAATTGTAGGTGCTGTAGTTCAGAATTGACCGGTGGCCCACTGTACCTGCAGCAGTACTGACTGTATCAGTCATGTTTTCTATTTTGCATCTCGTCTCTGCCACCAATACAACCATCTCCCTCTACGTCTTCTTCCTGTCCTATGCTGCCCCGCCGCTACAGCGTACCCCTACTTTGTTCAGTGTAGTTTGCTCGAATCGTATCAGCATATCTATCTTGCGTTGACAGGCGCGGATCAGCCCTCATCCCCTCTAGGCCACAATCTGTCTGCCCCTCTCTTCGTTGGGAGCGCGGCGCCACGCTCCATGTCTGACGTAACCGCGACAGGTGTCGCTGCAGCGTCGCAGGCGAACCGCAGAGCCGCGACTATCTCTAGCCCCCGAGACGAGTACGATGAACAAGAGAAGAACTCGGAGAAGCAGCGCTTCTCCGAGACGAAAGGGACGAAGCGCTTGCGAAATTACCCCGCGTCTAAGTATCGTCACGTCGAGGCGACTCATTCGCTCGTTCGTCCATCCTGCCTTAGCTACGACTCCAATACGTCTCCGAGCTTTATTGGGTTTCGAAATCTGATGGTCATTGTCCTTGGTATGTTGCACACGATGATATGATGCCGCAGTCGAGCGCGCGTGGCCCGACTATATGCATCCACGATGTGGGTTATTTACTGTGTCCCTCGTTAACCATATATTTTACAGTGGTCGGAAATGTCAGGCTAATGTTAGAAAACATACAAAAAGTGCGTTGCTCTCTACATCATTTGGTGGTCGACCTCATCTTACACGACCGAGCCCCAGCCTAATGACGTGATCAGTACGGTGTCCTTATTTGTCTAAAATGCCACGACTTTCGCCGCCAAGATGTGCTCTTGGGCCTGGGCCTTTATTGCCTCATGCCCTGTCACCTTGTGGCCGCCTACCTCATCGAGCTCGCCGCCGCAAAGCAAGCTATTGGCTCCCGCAAACGCATGGAGAGTGGCACGATTGGCCCGTCGGAGCGGGATCGCCGCAAGTTCAACAACATATGGATCCTCGTCGCCTGGTCACATATGCTTAACATAACTCTAGCACTCGCTTTTACGACTGTTTGCGTCTACTTTTATATCAATCACCCCTTTATCGGCACCATAGCCGAGACGCATGCTCTGATAGTCTGGCTCAAGACAGCTTCGTACGCCTTTACTAACCGTGACCTGCGCCACGCCTACCTCCATCCAGTCCAGGGCGAGTCAGTACCAGAACTATACAAGGCCTGCCCGTATCCTGAAAACATCACCGTGAGCAACATGACGTATTTCTGGTGGGCGCCAACACTTGTTTACCAGCCCGTCTATCCGCGGACCGATCGCATCCGATGGACATATGTCGGCAAGCGCCTGGGAGAGGTCTTTTGCCTTTCGGTATTTATCTGGTTTGCGAGCGCGCAGTACGCAGCTCCAGTCCTACTGAACTCGCTCGACAAGATCGCGTCGCTCGACCTCTTTTCAATCCTCGAGCGCCTGCTCAAGCTCTCGACAATTTCACTCGTCATATGGCTCGCAGGCTTTTTTGCGATCTTCCAGTCCTTTCTGAATGCTTTGGCTGAGCTGACCCGCTTCGGTGACCGCTTTTTCTACGATGACTGGTGGAACAGCGAGAGTCTAGGGTCCTATTGGCGCACCTGGAACAGACCAGTCTACACGTATTTCAAGCGCCATGTCTACATGCCCCTCATTGGCCGCGGATGGAAACCTTCAACGGCCAGTCTTGCCGTCTTTTTCGTCTCAGCGGTCTTGCATGAAGTTCTTGTTGGGGTCCCTACACACAATATTATCGGTCAGCTGACCCTCCTAACATCCCATTGTATCTTCCAACTTGGACTAACCCACATATACAGGCGTCGCTTTTTTGGGCATGTTTTTGCAGCTCCCCCTTATTGCCATGACGGCCCCTCTCGAGAAGATGAGAATGGGCAATAGCGGCAAGGTCCTCGGAAACGCCATATTCTGGGTATCTTTCACCATCTTTGGCCAGCCCTTCGCTGCTCTCATGTATTTCTATGCTTGGCAGGCTAAGTATGGTAGTGTAAGTCGCCAACCAATCTCAGTGACACGGTAGCCCAGTCAAATATAATAGTATCGCATCTTGGTCGAGCACTTGAAGTAGCCTTGTTAATTAAGTAATTTTATTCATGCCTTGCGTTGAAAACATAAATCTGCACCGCGGCACAACCTGATCGCTGCATTATATAAAGGGTATCCACGTCCCTACCCTCCTGCGGTACTGCACATAATCATCACCAAAAAACTCGACCAGCTTGGCCTCTTCGATGGAGATGCGGCTGCTAAAGAAGCGCCAGAGCACGGCCGTGTAGATGATGAAGGAGAGAGCGTTTCCCATGACGAGCTGAGTACCAAGTCCCCAGTAGAAGAAGCCGGCATAGCTAGGGTGTCTGGTGAGGGCGTAGACGCCGTCAGTGACGAGAACGTGAGTGTCGGCCCTGGAAGACTGGATTTGATGGTTGAAGCTGGTGCCGGCGCGCAGCATAGCTGCAGAACGTAATCCCTGCCCGGTGAGCACAAGCCCAAGGCCGACGAGGATTAAGCTGTGAGAGGCTGTGGCAGGAGAGTAAGAAACGAAGGCTGGCAAAACGCCACGGAGCCAGGCGCGTCCAGGAAAAAGCAGGCAAACGACGATGCACTCGACGAGCGCAGAGGCGTGGGCGAGCGCATACGCGGCGCCGTTTGCGGTGAGGAGGAAACTGTCGGTGGTAGCGGCGGGAGTGTTCCGGCGGGCCGTAGTCCAGAATTCGAGGAAGTGGAATGTGCCGAGTGTGGCGAGGAAGAAGGGAACGCGCCAAAGCGGAGATGTTGACAGGACAAGGAGAAGCACCAGAGCTAGGAGGGAGGATGAGGAGACCGAGCCGAGAAGGAATGCGCGAGAGGCGACACCGGCGAGGGAGCGCGGCTGGCCAGGATAGAGCGCGGCTATGGATCCGGCGGGCGGTGGTGGAAGACGGTCGTCGTGGTCATCGTGGTCATCGGAAGAGAGTGAGGGTGAGGGTGGGTGAAGGTCGGGGAGGCGCTGGCGGATACGCGCTCGTGAAGGAGACATTGAATTACAAATGCCGGGTGACCTGAGAACAAGCCATATATCGCAAGCCGGCGTTTTCAAGATACAGAGATATAATGTAAGAAAGCTGGGGAGCAGGGGTGAGGCTTATATGTGGTTTGTATAGTACAGTGCCGTCTCTTTGTTTAAAAAAAAAAGAAAAGAAAAGAAAACAGCTTCTTAGGACTGTTGGTTTGATCTTGAATGGTGGGGCACTCCCCACAGGTTCACAGTCAGATTTTATTAGTTTCCAAAAGAACAATAGCGGCGCGATGAGAATCTATTGGTGAATGAGCACAAAGCATCAAGCCTCATAATACAAACTGGGCTGCTATTGATAAACCGTTACCGTCTTCCGCGCCTCTGTAGTTGCTCGATAGGGAAACCAATGATGATCTGCCGGTCTGTACCTTGCGGAATATTACGTGACTGGCGGGCTTAGGTTGCCTGTGACTGTCTGGGTCAAGCTGAGCGTTGCATCTGAATCCGCACGGAGCCATCGTATTCTTGTGCTCATCTATTACCGGAATTACACCATGCTTATTTTGTAGAAAAAAAGCGAATAAGTCGCTGTGGCCGTCACAGCGCACGCTGCACAGTAAACGATGAGAGCAGGAGAACTAAGACGTTGATAAATCCCCATATGCATGGGATCCACGTGTTGACCTGATAATTGCCGGATTTATACACGGCGCCGATTCTAATTGGTATTGTTAGCTACTCATCTGTGCCTCCTCGCCGAAGAACGCGTACATGACGCCAACCAGGCTACCCGCCAGAACCGCCTCGACCCCCGCCGTGCCGAGGTAGACAAGGGGTGGCAGCCAAAGCAGCCTCTTCCATGACTGCTGGCGGCGACACGTTCGCAAGCCCCAGCCATCGGCAGCAAAAGCGACGAGGACAGCGCCGAGATGGAAGAGCGCGTAGACGATGACGGTCCAGACGACAGTGAAGCGCCAGATGTCGCGGATGCGGTAGAGCGTGTAAATTTTGTCGTCCGTCTCGTCGGCAAGAGTCTGCACGTTGAGGGATGGGAATGGAGGTGTTTTATACTCGGTAGGTGGGTCACTGCGACGAGACATGACCGAAGGCATTCTAGTACGAATGAAGATGCTATGCTTTCGTTGTCATTGTTGAATTACGGTTGGATGATGCTGTCTCCTGTCACGACTTAGGGTCGAATTTAAAGTTGCAGCGACGGAATAAATAAATGCATCTGGAGAGTACTTAGCGTATATGCACAGTAGTACTGTACCGGCTAATGGGTGTAGCGCTATAATATTAGCGATGGACAGTACAAACTTGTTAGGTACAGTACTGTACATACATTAGTACTGTACATACGTCTCTGGGTACGAGTTCGTTATTAACCCTACGACAGCTCGGACGGAGCTACAGTAGTCATAGCACTGTCGAGCAGTTAAGAAAATAGTGGGGCCGGTGATACTAAAAGCACCAGGAGGTATTGGACGCGAGCGAGCAGGGACCTCGGCACCTACATAACTATCAGTAGTCCTGATCTATCTCGTCGATTGATCACATCCTCTCAGCCCAACTCGAGAGATCTCAGCCGGCGCTATGCCTGCAGACAGGCTGCTCAACACGGTATTGCAGCACTACCAAGACATCCACGACGAGGCTCGTTCCGACCAGATACTCGCCACAACCATCCATCTCCTCACCCACCTCGGTAACCCACGCAATCTCGCCGTCCTCACGTCACAGCTGCTCACCGCGCCTGCCGTCTGGAATCGCCCAAGTTTCAGCCTCTCGCAGGCACTGCGAATTGTTAGCATCTACAGTACAGCTGCTCGACGTGTTATCCTAGACGCCGGCGCCGCCGCTCTCGACACAAACAAACGCACTGCGACTACGCCGCCGCACCCAACGTCACAGCCACGCGAAAGTGGTGGCTTGAAGCCGGATGTCTGGATACGCGCGGTGCTCAAGGGGCTAGATGACCGCTCCGCTCGATGGCGGCACCTGCTCGTGCTTACCGGTGTCCTGGTCGGCTTCGAGGGAAGGGGAAGCAACGGCGAACCGACACGCACGCTCTCTCGCGGCCTTCGTGAGACACTGCAGCGGGCTGTGGTCACGGCAGCGAATCTTGCGCTACGATCTCACGCCGAGAATGGCCCGCTAGCCGAGGCGGCCATGGTCATGGCGCTCAACTATGCCTTTCCGCTGCTCGAGGAGCATCACCGCATGGAGCTTGATTGTAATGTGCTGGTGCAAGTACTATTGTGGGCGATGCTGCGTGACGCAGGTTGTTCGGACGGAGCATTCTTGACAGATATTGCGCGCGATGTACACTCAGTCGGCGGCAGTGACAGTCACTACAGCTGGCCCCCAGAAGCGCCATCGTTCGGCAGGCTTGTGGAAATGGACCGGCGTCCGGTCATGAGCAACCTGGGCCCGCTGGCAAAAATGCTGTCTTTCGCGGTACAGCATGCTGTTGATACGGCTCTCGTGTTGCAGGCACAAGACGACCTTCTACTCTTTACGCATCGCGTGCTCGGCGCTTGGACCGGAAACCCCCTCAGCGGTGTAGAGCCAGCCATCGCAAGCGCACAGCTCAGCGCCGCAACTCTACAGACGACATGGCCGGTGCTATGGATGGTTCTGCGCAAGATTCTGTTCGCAGTTGTTGCCACTCTACACGCCGTTGTCTCTCGAAGTCTGCTGGACCCGCGTATGCTGCACGACGCCGTCGCACCTATTGTTGCGGGCAAGTCATTGCAGGTTCTGCGCAATCTCTACTTTGCATCTTCTACAAATGGTAACAATGCCTTTCAAGCTTACGACTTTGCCTATCTTGCGTCGCTTGACGTCATCTCTCGCAGCGGCGCGGCATGCGAGAAACTGCTCGGGGAGTTTCTATCATCAACTGGCAAGACTTCTGTCCCATCACACTTACAGCGAACGCTCGACCTCTACTACCTTGATCTTGCTGAACACATGCCGCTGTCGTTGACGACCGAGGCTGCAGACGCACTAATCATCAGGCCGGCAACAGCGCATCTGGCACTTGACGGTGCCATCGCCGCAGCCACCGGTTTGACGCCGACATCAGTCAAGCTGCAGGAGGCGGCACATAGTGCCGTACTGTCGGTGCTCATGTGCCCGCAGCACAGTGCGCTGACCGTGAGGCTGGCGCCGTTTTACATTATCAAGTTGTTTGATTCGTTCCCGCAGCAAATAACGCCGCGACAGTTTCGTCTGGCCTTCAAGACGGTTATGCAGATGGTGTCGCCGCCCTTCCCCACGGCTGCACACGAACCCATGCTCGGAGAGACGCTACTGGAGATACTTCTCAGTTACATACCCGCTGCATCAACGGCACAACTTGCTCCAGACTCAGTCATAGAGGCCCCGGCGGAGGAGAGTGGAGCCAACGAGCTGCAGTCAGCGCAGAGCGCGCTTGTGCTAGCCCTCGTCGACGCTTTGCCGTTTCTGCCATTATCCCTGGTGGAAGAGTGGATGGGTGTCGCGGCCCAGGCGATGAATGGGATCCTGGAGCCGCGGTTGCGGCAGCCGGTACAGGAGCGCTTTTTGAACGTGCTTGTGAATGGCGAGATGGATGTGGAAAGGTCGGCGCTCGGAGTGGCATGGTGGGGGACACGAGGCGGCAGAGAAATGGTACTGTTCGGTGCAACGGCTCAGGAGGAGGAGATGATGATGAGCGGCGCGATCATGGCGGAAAGTAGTAAGCTATGATTATCTATTTCCTCACTCACTAGCCTGACTTCTGATACGTCGGGCACTTCTCTAATGTCTAAGCACATACGGCGAGAACATGTCACTCGCTTGATTGCGTTCATAAGCCGAGTTGACTATCATGAACGAAAAAACTTCGTTTTTTTATTCTCTGAAAGACAATCCGACTGGGTTTCTAACTTCTTTTATCATGGATATCAAGCATCTACATCAGTATCGGTAACTCTCAATCCTAGCTGTTGTCCTACGATTATATTAGTTTTGCACGTGCGTTAGCAATTCCTCCGACTAGGTCATCGGAGCGACGCACCCCATGTTGCAATTGTGGTCGAGACCTAAAAGCATAAGAGTTACGAAGGACAATAAGTACAGCACGCCTGAAAGTAACTAAAAATACAAGCCATCCAACATTGAGGCAGTCAAGGCTTCGGCCCCGCCGCCGAGACACACATAGTACATATGCACAAAGAGAAAACCCCTCATTGCCCCCGCTCTAAACCCTGTTTGCCTGGAGAAGCCTTGCCACAGCCACACTCGGGCGGCTGGAAGAGAAGAATAACTTCCAGCTGGTCATGGATCATGCTGAATAGCGAGCGACTCTCGAAATGCCTGCCGTCTCTCAACAAATGATGGCCACCGTCCTTCTCGCTACATCAACGTCCTAAGACAGGTAGGCCCTACAAGTTCTAGCCGAGGCACGATTTCGTTGAAATGGCATCCGCAATAAGAGCAGCGCGCCAACGCCCTCATCAGCGTCCTTGGCTGTACTGCCTGACCTCGCCGCGAGATTCACAGCACCGGGGCTTTTAGCTTCAGCTCCGATCTGCGTGCTAACAAGCAGAAACGCTCGGCCGACTTTCCTGTTAGCTCGACACCACTCCATTTGCCTCCCCTCTTTTGGCTTGCCGCCTACCTATACGGAATTCATCACTTTGTGCTGGACTCCTTCAATGCGACTCGAACGGCTCTATCTGAATCCCAGCATTATCCGAGTAATTTGTATATTATGGGCCGGTACCCGCGCCCTATTGCTCGACAAAGTAGTGATAATGATATTGGTTAGTATTGTAGTAAACCTGGTCCACCCGCACTACATAGCTTGACGATCCCGGCACCGGGCTATCACGGCATCTCCCATTACTTTGCGCCTCCTTCTCTATGTGTCCACTTATAGGTTAGCCTTTCAGCTGTCTCCTCTCTAAGTTCAAGTGGTAAACGTCATTCCTCCTCTCCGATGGCGTGAGGGGTCAGGGAGGGGATGGGGAGCATATGCGACGAGGCAAAGCGAAGCGAAGCTTCCCAGGTTAGATGCTCAGCTCCAAGTATAAACCTACTGGCCCCCCGGCTTGAACCATATTCCTGCCGAAACATCTGTTCACTCTACACCACGCCGAAATTGTAGCCTCCTTCAGCTTTACGCCCAGCACCTCACAATGTCTTACCGCGATAACGACGACAACGTAAGTATAAGATCTCTCACAGTGCGTTTGATCACCACTAATCTGCTTGATATACAGTCCTACGGAGGCAACACTGTATGTTCCACCGAGGCATTACCTGAGCCAGAAAACATATACTCAGGGACTGAATTCTGGATAGGACTCCTACGGCTCAGGCAACAAAAGCAGCTCTTACAGCTCCGGCAACAACTCGTCGAACTATGGGTCTAGCAACAATAACTCTAGCCGCCGCAACAATGATGACGACGACGACAACAGCTATGGCTCCTCAAATCGTACCGGCGGCTCTGGCTCGTATGGGTCAGGCAACAACTCTTCTAGCTTCGACTCGGGTAATAACACATCGAGCTACGGCTCGAGTAACAGCAGTTCCAACCGCCGCAACAACAATGATGATGATAGCTACAGCTCATTGAACCGCACAGGCGCCTCCGATTCTTATGGCTCCGGCAACAATTCTTCCAGCTACGGCTCTGGCAACAATCCTTCTAGCCGCCGCAACAATAACGATGATGATGATAGCTACGGCTCATCGAACCGCAAAGACACATCCGATTCCTACGGCTCCGGCAACAATTCTTCTAGTTACGGCTCTGGCAACAACTCTTCTAGCTACGGCTCCGGCAACAACAGCTCCAGCCGTCGCAACAATGACGACGACAGCTATGACTCTTCCAACCGTGGCGGCGCCTCCGGCGCCTACGGGTCGTCTAGCCGCGATGACGATGACAACTATGGCTCGTCCGTCACTAAAGGCAGCTCGTATGGCGGCGCCAATCGCAATGACGGTTCTGGTCCTTACAGCTCGTCGAACCGTACAGGCGGAGGCTCCGACTCATATGGTGCTTCCAACCGCTCTGGCGGATCAGACCCATACGGCTCGTCGAACCGCGACAATGACTACTGATTACGACCATCTGTGCTCGCGCGTGTGTGTGTATTCGGGGTGAGGGGGGAAGGGATGTGCCGCCGCCGCTATTCGAACGTTAGTTTGGTAGATTCAGCATAGCACAGCCCAACGATGAGGGGGATACTACCATCTTGCTCGACATTTGGTCACGTTGCTGTAATTATGAGGTGACATGTTCAGTGGTCACAAGTCTTAGAACTATCAACCGTTTACTTGCTTGCACGGTCGAGTAGGCTAAATAAATACGTTGCGATGCGACTGGGACACAAAACCGGTTAATTTCTTCCGGGCCACTGATACGATCCCAACTGACAGCCGCATATGCATCCCAAAACAAATGCCAAAACTATGAAACTCGCTTTTCAATTTTGACAAGAATGGCGCCTTGGCTGGGCCGGCCTTTGCTGTCTAAAAGATACAAAAGCCTGTAGCCGCTAGCCAACCGATCGAGTCGCACACACGCCCAAGCCGCGAGATCGTCCTTGCCCAGTTCATCATCGCAGACCTTGAAACGTACAAACGTCAGTTCTTCTACAACGTTCTTGATATCCCTGAACAAGAGAGTTTCTGCCGCAAAATCGACATCTGCACCACCGCCACGGTGCGATCTCGTGTGTGCTTTGTGCTCGCCTTCACGTGCGCGGCCCTGATTTGCCAGGGCGCTGTTATCCCGTGGATTGCCGTCTACGTGCAACTCCACCTTGACGTATGGCCGAAAGCTGCGGTCCCGAGTGTCGCCATAAGGTAGGGGAATGGATTGCGCAGCAAGGAATGTCACGGATAATGAAAGCGTTTTGCGAACGATTGCATTGGAGTATGAATACAATGAATTCGGACGGTAGCCTAGCAAGATACTTGTCATCAGTCGTCTCACGTGTGGTCTTCTTTGGTTCATAGTCAGCTTACCTTCCGGCTTTAAAACGTAGCCTTTCGTGCCTCCAAACATGCCCTCGTTGAGCATCATACCCTCATCAGTCTGCTGCCAGTTTAATGCTACGATCTGCGCCCCTGATCCCCAGAATGGCGGCGGATATAAGTTGGAACTCCCGATCCTCAAACCAGAAGGGTATGCGCGTATCATAAAGTTTCTATTATGCTCGAACAGCTCCTCATTATGTTCCGAGTGGTGTGTCGTGAACTTGTTTTCTGAGAGTGAAAATATATGCGTGGGCATGGTGGCTTCGGGCTGCGTCCAGGATTTGAAACTGACGGCGCGGGTATAGATGCCCAATTCAGAAAGTGCGCTGATAACTTTCGCTTGTTTCTTGGTGATTGCAGGCTGACTGTTCTCTATCGAGGTAGAAGAAGCCTGCTGTTTCACTTCTGGCATTTCGTCGCATTTTCCGCGTGGCGGCACATACTTAACCTTGACCAATATCTTGCCTCGTAAGGCATCTGGGCTAGGAAGTCTTGCGTGCTTTTCTTCATTTGAGGGCACGGCAACTGCTACATCCCCCCAAAATTCACGAATGATATTCACCATCATCGCTTGCTGCTCTGGGCCGCAATGGACTTCGAGACTGATGATGAGAGGGAGATTGGTCGCGATAAAAGCGTGTTTGCGAACAGTGGAGCATACATCACGGAATGACACTTCTCTGGTGAGAGTGTAGCCGTGAAGCACGCGAGGCTCATTGCCAAGACAGTTCTTCGTCGCACCAGAGGATGGCAGGGCTGCAAATTTATCGGGATGGCCATTCTGATTATCAGCCACGCGCTCCAATTTGCGGCGCAGGAGGCTCGTTTCACTCAGTCGCGAGGTAATGGACTCTGGAAATGCTGATTTGAGCTTTGCAAACCTATCCATCGGTTGACGACGGTTCTCCATCTCCAGCTGGTTACCACACGGATCATCAGATTCGCTGGCGGAGCTTTCGGCATCACTTGCCGTGCCATCCCAAACGTCAATCTCCACGCAACGACACCCGCGACGCAAGACGTTGGCGTAAGCCTCCGTGGTGGAATTGCTATAAAGCTGATTCCCCGAGAGATACGTGTTATGGCTGGAAGAAATGTAGTATGCGGATATAGGCCACGAAAAATCTTCATTCAGAGGGTCGAGTCGCGCCGATGCCTCTGGGGAGGCCATGTAATCGAGAAAGCCGTTCAGGTCTAGGGCGTGAGCGTCGTCAACAGAGTCACCCGCTTCAGCGAAGACCTGCTCATGTCGTTGGACATTACAGGCAAAATCCCTGGTCTGAGCAATCGTCCAGGGCGTATCGAGATCACCGCCATTCGAGGTGTATATGTCTCGCAGATGCTTACTAATGTTGGTCTGGAAGATGATCCGGTCACGAGGAGATTTTGAGCGTTGCGGCTCCGCGTGTTGCGACGTCTTGCTGGCCATGCTTGCGAGCGGGGTCAACGAAGCAGGAGCGTATAGAAGTAACCCTCTGACAGATCAGAAAGTCCTGAAACAAGTATGTATAGTATGTGATGACGTATAAGTGACCCTGGGCTGATTATAGGTTGTAGAGACAGGGAAAAGAGCCAGGCATGAGTTTGCGTAAAGTTCATGTCTGGTGGAGGTGTCGCTAGCGGTGAGGCAATGACATACGAAGGACCGCCACGCCTGCCTGCCCCTGGTGAGACGACGGAAAAAACTCCGATTCTCTCAGTACTTACCGCTAATTTTGACGGTTTCTAAATTCTGCCTGACTAGATACTCGCTCATTCTATGACAGACTTGCTTCAAATTCCAACACGGAAAGAATACTTGCTGTGTCGCGCAAGTGCCGCCCTCGTTGTGGTCAGCCCAGCACATTCACAATTACCCTGCGCATCGACCGTCAGTACCATTATGCCAACCAATAGCCAAAACGAAGGCATTAATGGCTGGAGTATCAATTTACCGGAGTGAACTAGTAATGCTTATGAGCTGTCCTGCCCTCTGCACATTACACTTTGTCAACAAATACCCAGTTTTCATATCTCACAGAAGGCGGGGACAAATCAACGAGACGATTCCGTTACAAACATCACTAAAGAATCCAATCTTAAGACTCATTCAAGTCTTGCAAACATCTGAAGAGCTTGGGCCCGGGCGCGACATTTGAGACCCCGGAAATGCCCTGCCCGATCTGCGTAACATTGCATATTCAGCTCAAAGGCCGATTCATCATTCATGATTCCAATCTTCTGGTAAATGCTAACTCATACTCTTGCAAAAGCTTGCGCAGCATCTATCCACAAGCTGGCCACCAACAACAACGCGTTAAAGATGGCCATCATATAAAACGGCGCTCCAGCATTAACTTTGTCGAATAAGTAGCCACCCAGCTTTGTTAGTAGCAGAATGGCCGCTCCCCCACAGAACGAGTATACTCCCGCAATGGATCCCTTGAGACGTACACGGGATCCGGCAACTTCGTCGGCAGAAATGCGAATCGGTTGTTCGTCGTTGCTCGCCGACTCGTGCTCATCTGGGGCAATCGATGGCACGCCTTCTTCTCGCAAGAATGTTCGTTGGTTTTCGACGGCGAGTACGCCCTGTCCAAGAATGCCAAGGCTGCACACGATGCTTCCAATTTGACTGACGCCTATCATACTCACGACAACAAAAATAGCAGGCGTGCCGCCGCGTCCATCAACGTCCTTGAATTCAGGACTTCTAAGTTGAGGCAGCGCAAGATAGCCCAAGACGCCGAAGAAGGTTGAAAAAATAACTGGGAAGTTGACACGGCCTTTGTGACTAGACACGTAGCCGAAGATCGGTGCGCACATAAGTCCAGCCAGCTGCGCAACTCCAGTTAGTATGGATGAAAGAATATACGCCGACCGACATTCTTTTTTAAGTTCTGGTGATGCATCGTGCGGTGAGCCCGTGCAGAAACCGTTGTTGATAAAGAAAGTGTTAATGTAGAGTGGAATAAAGAGAGAGATGGCAACAGTTGAAGCCCGTGCAACAAATCCGCCAATGTACCCGAGGCCAATTCTTGAATCTGTCAGGGCCAAAAGTAAGGAGTCTTTGATAAGACTAAGGTAGGGTACTGTATTCTATGGGAAATGTTTAGCTCGCAAGAGGACGCACATTGCGTTGTAAAAAACATACCTGCTGTCGACCCTCAACCATGTTATCCAGTTGGCCACGATACCAGCTTCTACGTCCAAGAAGCGCTCTCCACCCTTTGCCGTCTTCACCTTGCAGGTTGCGCAGGCCAATAAAGACAAATACGGACACCGCCAGTGACACAGCCGCCACGACGTAGAAGCTATAAGATACTGCTTGCCCGGGAGTCACTCCGTCGATACCGCTAAATCGAACAGGAAGCGGAAGGAACAAAACCAGTGCGACCAGTGCTCCGCAACCGGTGAAAAGACCAACGAAGCCTGCCAGGACAGAGGGTTTCTTAGCCTCTACAGGTCTTTCGAATGATGGGCTGTCTCTATCACGAGATAAACTGCGTGAGTAACGCTCTGGTGTAATTGTAGCCTCCGATTCTACCGAGAAAACTGCGCTGTGGCGTGGATTACGAACAAGTTTTGGCAGGGGTGCCGTGGGATGTCTGGTCGCCTCGTTGTCACTTGTGAGAGAGGGTAGAATGGCAGTCACCATCGTTGCACTGTATAAAGACGTCTTAATTATCTGCAATGTTGATAGATAGATGACGTCAATAGCAGAGATCGCACTTACGCAGCAGAGGCTCCGACAGCAAACAAGATCCGCGCCAAGAGTAGCTGTGGATAGACATTTTTCGCTTGAACAAATATGACAAGAGCGGCAGCAATGACAGCATATCCTAGAGTAGCCACCCAGCGCACGCCGAGGCGGTCAGATGCCAGGCCCCAGGCTGGGCAGGCGACGAGCGCGACGAGCTCGTCGGCAAACCCTAGAGTCCCGACAACGTTGCCGACACCATGCTTTCTGCCGATCAAATCGGTGACAACAAATGAGATGGAGCTGTTGAGAAAGACAAGGAATGATATGCTAAAGAGCGAAATGCCGAGCAGGTACGTAGTCGCTTGGAGGGTCGTAGTGGTAGGCGAGAACGGGAGGAAACGTGAGATATGAGACGCCATGGTTGACGAGGCACAATACTTTCACGGCGTGATAAAATAGGTAGGATCACGCTCAATGGCCTTTGGAGAGCAACAATGAGACCGGGCTTCGTTATCATGCGCGACCCGCGATTCTGGCGACTTCACATGACGTGGTTGTGGAGGGATAACAGTGAAGGGCAAATCTCTCCGAGATCTTTACCTGTCTCTGGGGCCGAGCCTCCAGCACGGGGCTAGCATCGCGCGCCGAGCTCCACACGACTAAGTTAGAGTACGCACACCATGTAATAATAGTGAATAAGCATCATGCCAACCCAACGCGACATATAGCTGCACCGCGCAATATCCATCAAAAGCTGATACATTTGAATTCCATCTTTCGTTGACTAGCTATTAGGAAATCAATAGATGCTATATGTTTTTTTATACCATCGACGACGGTAGAGCTGCGACAAGTGTGATAGATACGCCCCTCCACCTCCACGCGTTGATAGCGGCCCTACCTACAGTACGAATGACCTACTAAATCACGGGCAAAGGCACTATTTTGAACATTTAATATGTAAAGGCCTATGATCTAAGTAGATCTTATAATATATGTCATTGGATACTTTGCATTATATGTTATTTGTATTATATTTTCTATCATTCGAGAGCCGCCTAATACTTACTACTACTAGCGAAAACTTGAAAAGTTTTTTTAAAAAGTGCATAGTTCTCGGACATTTTGTTAGGGAACTGGCACCTGCTCGTAATTACCTGATGCCCACTGTAGGTGGATCGTGGCCGAAGATGCGACAGCGGTCTCCCCGGTGCAACCGGGCGTGCCTCGAGGCGTCCTGCTATTAGTGATACAGCGTTCAGATTTGAACAAGCCACCGACCGTCATTACTGCATGTCCCCGTGCCTTCCCGTCCCTCAAGTCATAATGTGACATTGCTCATTTCGTAGATTCCGTACAAGGCATACCTGTCCCAACTCCCCGATGCCAACGACGATACAGAATTGCTACCGGGAGAAGGGTACAGGATCCTACCACGGCCAGAGAACTTTGTGATAGAGTGTCCGCGGCCCTAACCGCTCAAACTCAAACGGCGTGATCCACGAATCGTTGGCCGGCAACTTCGCAAACACGCTGGCTCCCTTCCACGCCACCACTTGCTCATCCATGTCCTTGGCGCTACGACTCACAAGAATGCGCTCCGCCAAATCAGGCCTTCTTGCCCGAAGTTTCTCCTCCAATACCACAGTGAACTGGGGTATTTTGGAGCCCCCTCCTATGACCATAATGCTACCAAGAAGATCTCGCGTCTTCTTTTCATCGCCTTTGGCCGCGTGTTCTATGCTGGTGAGAATCGAAATATCGAGAGGGGCGATAGGCAAAACGGCATCTTGCTCATCAGCTAGATCCACTGCGGTACGCTCCTGTGCCTCGACGAATATGCCAGTGGGCGGGTGTGGGATGATTGCGGGAATGGGTGTGCCCGGAGCGCGAGAACCGCTCGGAGCTGGGCTGCCGCCATTTACAACATCTCTACCGCTACCAAACACGAACGGGGCGGGAGTGCCTTCAGGCGCTGGAGAACCCACGTGCGAAGCGGCGGGTGTCCCATTCGTGGCCATTTCACTCTTAAAGCTTACTGGCTGGCGCTCTTTGAGGGTCGTAGAAATCGTGGGGTTTTCAATGGAGAAAAGTGACGGCTGGACGAGGGTGAGAATGGCCATTTGTGCTGCTGACGTAGGGTCGTCCGGTTGATCGATCTCGTATGAATTATATGACCGCTCGATCAGCTTCCGCCTCCCACGAAGCTTTGTGCTATTATCAAAGATTGCGGGGTCAAATACACCCATAGGTGATAGAATAACCTCATCGTAGGTCTTAAAGGCGTACTTGCGGGTGGGTTGGTTGGGGGCGCGAACGTGAAAATTATACAGCTGCACAGAAATCTCGGCCTGCGACATGGTACAGTGTTTGATCTTGAGCTCTTCAGCCAAGAGAAAGTCGGACCGCTTCTGAAGATTAATTTCCTGATACGGAAAGTTGTCGTAGAGCATCATCTTGACAAATGTTTCCGTCATGTCGAATCCACCGTATTTCAAGTTGATTCGCGAATCCTCAAGACAGAGACCGTCCTCACAACAAGTCACTGAAGTCTTCTGTGCGCCAACATCTACTACACAGGCCTGCGTGTAACCAGCGCCAAAGGTTGCAGCCATGCTCTCCTGAACAAAACAGACCTTGCTGAATTCAAACCAAGTCATGCAAGAGTGTAGCACCTGTTCAACGTATTTCTTATCGTAGAGGTCTGGGATTATGAAAACGCAGCTGTACTGCTGCCACTCGCTGTTCGTCTTGAGCCCCAATTCTTGCCGGAGAGCCTTGTCAAGGAGCGTCTCAAAATCGTCGTAGAGGTGTTCCTGGCTGGAATAGCCATCCTCATTCCAGCAACCGTTGCGCATGGGCCACCACATTCTAAACTTCGGATTCGAGTCATCAGGGACACGCAGCGCCTCATGACCGATGAAACATTCGGCTTCAAAGTCTGTCTTTTTTAGCTTCTTGACGTCCGTCCACTCCACTTCGAGGGGATCGTTGTGTTGTGGTATGATTTCGGGCTCCGTCCGTCGATTGAATGTCTGCACAAGTTCCTTCGAGTTCGGGAGCACTTTGCGTTTATTGGCTCTCATGTCGATTTTGAGATCAGCACACATTTTTTGATATTTTTTTGACCACTCTTGGCCGTATTGTTGATCGATCGTCTTGGTTTCCAACGATCTTCTGGGGAGAGCCTCGAGACTTTCCGACTCTGTGTTGGCAAATTTCGTCGCAAGTGTCATTGGGATCGTTTTAGGCAGGGCATCTTGAGCAAATCCGATGCGGAGATTCTGACTACCGGGATGAATGACAATGATACGTGAGGGATCAATCGCCCCGGAGGCTGTCGCAGGACCGTCTTCATCTTCGGCTGGCGTGGGGACGGGCAGCGGGAGCTCACCATTGGCGGGCTTGGACAAGAGGCGGTCACGGTCCCTCGCCGTTTGGACGAGTTTGTCGCGGGTCGCATCGTTCTGTAATCGCAAGGCTAGAACCTGATCGTCTCGTTTCATGTAATCACTAGAAGCGTATCAGAATTCGCATATGGGTCATACTACCGCAGTATCTCCGCATCTCCTACGTGTAGTAGTTCTTCTGATTGATAGGCGTCACGTCTGGCCAAGTGGTCAGTTTCATGCCATTGTCGGTCCTTTCTAGGCCTTTCGTCAAGTTAGCCCTTGCATCATACTATCACCACGGAAGCATTCACGCACCTTCTCTCAGAAGGACTCTTTCCGAAACTTTGCCGACCATGATGAGATATGCAGCAAGTTCAACCAGATGAACGCCGTGTAGGAATTCTTCTGATCGTATCACAAGCGGCCAACTCAGACGCCGAGTCGAATTGGACTAGTGTGCCGGATAAATGGGATCTTTTTAATCCGGTGAACGTGTTGCTCTTTGTAATCTCTCAGAGGCTACCTTTGTACCATATATATAGGACCGATACTGATCAATCCTCGGGACCTCTGGCTCGAGTCGGCGGTTTCAATGCTCGAATATTTTATGTATTAAAGCTATATAGAAGTGAGGCAATGACCTTTTGCGTGTGATTTTGTAGCTACTGAAATATTTAGCAATGGATGAGCTGAACTGCCAGAGCTACTAGCCGCGCACCTCTGAGGTAGCCCCAGCGATTAATTTATTAGTAAGTTACAGTACTAGGTAGAGGTAGTGCACTGCCTACTAGACATTCCTCTCGACAAACATGAGCCAATGATTCCCTGTTGATTTGATGCTCACCCTTCGCGAGACGATCCGCAGCAACTGAATTTACGTATCTTCTAGCGTTAGCGCCTGTTTATCCTGTGACCGTTCCGCGAATAGCATCTGCCGGCCCACGTCCTCAAGCTTAATCTATTCATCTGGCTCATTTCCCACTGTCGGGAGGTCTTGGTGGACAGACGCTCTGTCAACTCCGGCTACAGATCTCCGGTATCAAGCATGGCACAATCGCAGAATTGGCTATCCTTGGGCCTGGCCATAGCAGCCGGTCTACTCTTCTATGCCGCTATTTGCCGCGCGTTGAGGTTTCGGAGAATTGCCATGATGCAGGCAAAGCACGGCTTCAGCGATCGCGACTCTCTAGGTGCTATGACAAATGAGCAAGCTCACAAAATTGTTCAAAATTTCGCCGAGTTTGAGTTTCCTTTTGGCTACGAAAACGGGTTGCGTATTGCGCTCTTTAGGGTCAGCTACTAAATTCTACTCCTTCATCGCAATCTAGATCCTGGACAATACTAACTGTTTCTTTCTACTATCTAGACTTATACTGTGGAAGGTGTTGCTAAACTCTTGGTGGCCAGTAGTGACTTAAATCGAGAGACCGAGGCTTCCAAACGGTAAGAGACAGGCTGCCACGAAGCGCGTTGGGCGACACGTCGATTGTAATACTAACGCATCTGAACCTCATTCAAGCTATGAGGACACCGGAGTCCTTTACGTAAGGTATGGCGACCAGATGCCCATTAATTAGATCCATCTCTGACTCATTCAGCTTCGTCAAATTTCCACCGGACTCGGAGTACTTCCATAAGGCTATCGCGCGGATGAATTTCTTGCATAATCCGTATATAAAAGCTGGAAAAATCACGAACGCTGATCTGCTTTACGTCTTGTGGGCATCTATGGCTGTACCCATTCATTTCATCAACCAGTATGAATGGCGCGCCATGACTGACATGGAGGTGGCCGCCATGGGCACGTTCTGGAAGTATATCGGCGATATGATGAATATTGACTATGAAGCCGAGATGGGTCAATCAAACTGGAAGGACGGCATTGACTTTGTCGAACAGACAACGGAGTGGGCCTACCGCTACGAAAATTTGAAAATGAACCGTGGACCCGAGCCTCATGAGCTTGGTACCGCTCTCATAAGACTGTTCACTACATCATATCCGCGCGTTGTGCGTCCAGCGGTAGAGCAAGTATCGCTTGTTCTTATGGGGGAACGCCAGCGCCATACTTTCAGGTGAGGATAGATGAAGGCGAAATCATGGTCGAGGATTGAGTGTTGTGCGCTGACAGTCGAATTTACGAAGCTTCATGGAGCCGAGCGTGTCCGTAAAGGCCCTGGTATACTGCTTGATGTCTATTCGGAAGACTGTCGTACGATATTTTATGCTGCCGCGTCTCATCGGCCAGTCTTTTATGACAGATCCAGATCCGGTGACGGGCAGAATGAATAACAGGTTCTACCTCAAGGACCCATGGTACATTCGCACGTCGTTCTGGAATCGATGGAATCCAGTATCGCTTTTGACGTGGGCCACAGGCGGCAAAATTCCTGGAGACGGTGGTGCAGAAATGCTGTCGAAGGGCTTCCTGTATACTGACATAGGGCCACGGGTCAAAGTTGGCAAAGGCGTTGAGGAAACGCAGCGGTTGGAGCATGAGGTTAGATCGAAGATGTCGGCGTCGGCTTGTCCATTCATGATGAAGTGAGAATCCATATCTCCCAAGCCTTAGACAGATTACCACTATTTATCTATGTATGTATGGTCTAGTTTTACATATCTACCTTATTTGTGTATTGCTTAAGGAAATAAATTGACAAAATTATACGCGCGATGTTAATGAATTTGGGAAAAAGAACTCTTCAAATTTTCAACTCGTCTATTGTGACAAATGTGTCTTTCTCTTATGTTACTGCGACACTAGAAGCTATGACGATTGCTAAGAGGAAGCCTTGCATCGCTGACGTCACCTACTGTAGCGCTCCTAGAGCAACCTTTGCCAATCTGGCAACAAGCACTCGGGGTGCACAGCGCATATAGTAGTTGCAGCCGTCCAAGGTAGCTAACAACTAATCGCGGACGCATTATCTAGCAACACACAAGCCTTTTATGTTACTTTCGGCTTGATACCTCAAACACGGTCTACGATATTGTACCATCAAACCAATAACAGTACAAGCAGACAAACACGTAACAACCAGCATTTTCATCTTCGTGATATTCAGATCGTGGCGCGCGCACACATTCCCCGCAATGGCGCCTGTGCAAACGTTCATATCAAGCCCAATCACGGCGGTCAAGGCTCCAGGTTCAGTTTCGCAGACACGTTCCTCGCAAGGGAGGAGCACAAACACGACAGGAGCGGATGCCGCGACCACCACGCCGCCCAACAAATGCCGAATCTCGCCGCCTGCGCAGCCAGCGAGCACGCCCTCGACCACGAACGCGACCGTTTCTACCTTATCCACGGTCTCAGATGACTATCCGCGCCCGACGCCTACTCGACATATACAGTCTACCGCTCATCCTCCGGCGCCGCAGCCGGGTGCCGTACCGGTGCCCCCGAATTTGGCAGCGGCCGCTACTACGCCGAGTGCATTTCTCCCAACTCCGCCCAAACACGGACAGACGCTGGGGCCTGAGCATAACCGGATACGAACGACTGTCCAGTCGCGAGGACCATTAGAGATGCCTCCGCAGATGGCATTATCACCGCCAGTAATGCCTCATGCGATCAGAGGCACTTCTACGACGGCGGCGACGGACAGGTCGCATCCACCAGGGTATCAGCAAGATGTGCGCGCCGGAGAGTTCACAAATAATCGAGAAGCAGTGCACAATTCATACGTGTCTCAACATCAGCAGAGCTCAGATTTTGCGCGAGACGGAGGCTTTAGTGCCGATGACGCGGACGGTGCCGGCGAAACGATATGGAACACAGCCAAGAAGTGGGCTTTAGCAGCAGGCGACACGCTGGCAGCTGCAGAGCAGGAAGTTTGGAAAGCCGTCAATCGAGACCAAAAGTAGTCAGTATTGATAGAAGTGATATCCCACCATCAGAGCAAAAGGTCTCGAGGTACGCCTCTTTCGCGTCAATCGCGTTGCTGCCGGTCGTCGCCGCCGCCGCCGCCGCCGCGTCTGATAAAACATAGGGGATTATCGAGTATGGGCAATATGGAAACAGTTCACCTATATGCGCTCTAATTATTTGTCAACATTTGACAACACAAGTGCTCCGTAGCCTTGTCACACTCCCAAGCGCAAGGACCATGTCTTATAGTGCAGGAGGCTCTGAATTCAGGCGCACTGCCCCCTCTTTTGCAGCATGCTTATGCGGACGCCGCTACCAGAATCGGAATCAAGGTCAGGAATAGTAGACGAGATTTCAATCCATCCCTGATGAGCAAGGTAGAGCCTGGAGACTGCCACTCTACGCGTTGCTTCATAAAGAACTACCTGCATGCCATCGAGCCCACTTCAGAAGGGGTGCAAGGAAAAAGAAACAGCGAGGTGCGAGGCAGATTTTCTTTGCAAATCAGACTACAAGGCTGACCCCTGTTCTGTAAAAGGGTGTCTCGGCACATACTTTCCACTACAGTACTAGAAGATTAGCATAGGAAACAATGTCGAACTTCTCGGGGTGTGGAAGTGTAGTCTTGCACAGCCAGGGCCTCCGCATCAAGGTTTCATCCAAAGCAGTACACAACAGTATATAAAAACCAAAGCAGATAGATTTTGCAAATATGAAGATGTAAAATGAAACGACCTATCTGTGGATCTTGCCACTGGACGTAACCAATAAAGCATCGCGAACAGGTTGTTCGACAAGCCGCATACGCGCACCTTCGCGGAGCCGTTGCGTCCTTGGCACATGGCTTGAGCAAACACGGAGCGGCGCGAAGATCATCGCGTTAACTTGATATTTTTTGGGGGAGGGGGGACAAAATCAGTAACGGCTCTTTTGATTTACGTGTCTCGCACGTTAGATTTCCTTTCTCTGAGCCGGCTTGTTTCAGATCTGCGACACGGGTTCTAAAGCGAGTGGGGGACATCCCTTGCACCTTTCCACCCTCCGGTTACCGCGCGCTGGTCGGAGTCCCCGAAGCGGCCGCCTGCCGGTAGAGAAGAGGCTCATACAAGAACGACGACTTGAAGGAATAAGTGGTGCAGACCAGGGTCGAGTTATTTGACGATGGACTAGGTACTTCGGACACGCTACTTGCAAAGGAGCAAAAAAAGTAGCTGCGTCTTTCGGCCCGGAAATATAGCCAGATAAAGCATGGCTTGTTAGGAGTTTCCCGATTCTCGGCCTGGTAGATTGCAATAGAGTCCGTGAGACCGTGCCAGGTCTTGCCCGCATCTTTGAGGCCGCCTCCTTTTGGACCAGAATCCAGTTCAGATGACGATGCTTACTTCAGATTCAAAGTGGCCTAACCTTTTCTTCGTGTAGAAACGAAAAGCCATGGCTAGGTCAAGTCTAAGCGGCATGCTCGCAAATATTAATCTCGAAGCTAACAGGCGTATCAGCTCGTGAACTTGCTTACCGCAAGACCAAGCGCCGCGGCGCTGGGTCCACTTCGGCAACTTGTTTGTCAAGCTCAGTTCAGTCGTGCCTAATGCGCTCACTTCCATGTCTATGTACAAAGATGTTCCCACCAGGCCCAGCGACGGCATGACATCTTCTTGATCACCGTGGCAAGCCCTACCCCTCCATCGGTCAATCTCCCGTCACATTTCCGTATCCGACATTTATAGGGCTACCAACCCGGAGTCGCCCGGCGCCCAGTGCACACATGAATCCGATAGTCTGCTTGTTGCGCGACCATGACCATTTCAGATCCTGGTACAAGATCAAGATAAACCATCAGTTGCTAGCATCAGGCCAGAGAGGACGCCACCGCAAGCACAAAAACTATCTATGTACAGATATCTGGTTTGAATTGCGTGTTCGGCTCAGATCTAGAGCTGATTTGCTCGGACCTTGTTGGAGAGATGGCGCGAAACTTTAAAAACATAAATCTTGTCCCCTAAGCGAGACATGCGAGAAGAATGGCACTAAAAGTATGATGCGCTTCTACTTGGCAGCAAAAGAGGAGAAGCGTGAAACTACGAAGGACTGTGCTCGGGTTTGATTGTCCGGGAGCGCATTGTTATGTCTTTCAGCCCTTACATCAGCAATATCTGATGATATCGGATCGGAGAAAAACTTCCTAACACGTGGACTTAGTGATCAGACACTTTTTTAGAAATTAAGGAAAAACAGAGGGGAATTAGGGTGACTCAATCTTTCAGTTGGCTTATGAAAACGTGTACTAGTAAGTCATGAGCGGTACGGCGATGTCAATTTACAAGATTCTTTCTACAACCCCACCAGACGAAGGTAGTATCATTATGTAGAAGCTAAGCTCGGTTGGAGATACAGACTCGGAGCGTCTTCAAAAAAGAGGCAAGGCAAAGTTAACGAATGGTCGAACCACGATAGGCAATAGTCAAAGAGGCATATGCGGAAATTGAGCATCGAAGCGAAAATGTTGAGACACCCAGAGCGTATCGTAATACATGCATAGCGATCGCTATACCCAGATTATGGCAGACGGATTTTCACCTGCCGACCGGAAGCTACGAGGATCTGCACACTTTACTCCCTTTGTTAGCATAGTGGGTTTTCGGGGAACAAGACGTCAGATCACCCGGTGGCAGGCCTGCCAAACCGTTTTCTACCTTGGATGCCTCAAAATCCTCGTCAGCTCTGTCATAAACTCACAGAAGCCGACGCCCGTCTGTGCTAGCTTCTCTAACAACTTGTTATAAATTGTTGAATCTTTGAATACTTGAACACATGAGCTGCAATACAAAGTTATGTTGGGGAGAAGTGAAGGTCCGTCTCGATAGGTCACTATGTTAGACTGAAATTCGACCTTGGCGGCCTAATTGTTGATAGCATTCCACTTCTATTCGATTGTGCGAGTCACGCTGTCCAAGCTCACCCGCAAACTGTTGGGAGTTCGAAAAGAGGGAACAATAGGCAGTCAAATATCAACGCTACATAGGCTTTCCTCAAGTCGGGGCCCGACCAACTACTAAGATAGCTTGCTCGGGCTCTAAAAGTGAGTAGGACTCGGCCCACCATGACGGCGGCAACAAAAGGGTAGAGATTGATACTACATTTTTGTGACCCGGTAAGTAATCATGTCAGTATTCACGTGGAAGGGACAGCTTACACAGCTTCCATGCTGGGCCGCGACAGAGCCAGAGCTGTGCAGTACATACATGCAAAGTGTCATCATTGGTACCCAGGCAGCCGCTAGGTGGCTGGCCTGACAATTCTCAAGTGTCGCTGCGTCGCTGTCTTCACTTTCTTTTTCTCCTCGTTCTCACCTCTCCAGTATTCTTGTAGTCGCTTGCTGAGTCAGTTTGATGTGCGTCGCCCTTTAATAATTCTTTTCGTATCGAGCTCACTTATGATCATAGAGCGAATTGTCTTTGCAAGAATTTTAATTCATTCGTAATGTTTATTTTTTCAACTAAGTATTTTCGTAAGTACCTAAATTTCAGTTTATTTTAGTCCCTACCTTTTAGCTCCTTTAGGTTGATGTGCCGGAATTATACGGCCACAACCCGCTTTTACGCCTTAATAGTAAAACGTCAACTTTGAAACTGAGCGACACACGCCCCCTCACTCCTTATATATTAGCCAAGTCTTATTCTTCAGTCGAGCATTCAACCATGCCACTTAGATCTCCGTCATTTCTGTTCGGAACGGTCTTGCGAAGGGTAGAAACGAAATGCATAGGATATTAGTGCTCAAATGCGGTACACCATTGATTGCGATCAAGCGAGCGACTGGAAGATCCTTGATCTACAGGCTTGAACAAATTTGTCTTCCAAGTAAAAGACTTCCGCCGCCATAACACCAAAAAAACACGCCGAGTCGCCGTATGTACTCGGCCTTGGCGTGTACTTCGTTCATGTAGCGTGGTGTAAACTCTCGGGTAGCGTTCTTTAAGTACTCGTCGCTGTAGTCCTTTTTGCCGTTCAATACACCTCACGTTTCAAATCATCCTGCTTCTGAACCCCGCAGCTCGAGTCTTCGTTGGCCAAGGCCACGGCGCCACCACAAAAGACGACCTTTCTCTTACACGTACGCCCCCTGTCAACGTTCTCACCCCCGGCTAATGTTCTTCATTGGCTTACTTCGAGTCTGATTCTGTTGCGGTCCAAGGCACAATACCTGCCATTGGCTTATAGATGCCCTACTCACTTTAGTGGTGGGACGCCCATTCGCTACGACCACCACACCCCTCGTCTGCTCTTATGGCCTGACTGGTTTTCCTGATTCTGGGCCTTCCTGAGGAAGCAAAATACCCATGTACAACTCTCTTCCATTTTTGCGCCTCCGTATGCAGTCACGGATCTGCCATGCCCCTGTTGCCTTGCTTAGTGGCCCATTTTATCGTCTTTCTAGACTTTAGGCGGCCGTGCTCTTCATTCTTCCGTCCGCTACTTTCCACACAAACACTTACACTCTTTTGATAGATCTTGAACTTTCTTTTCTTCTTCTTTTTTCTTGATTTTTGATTTGTATAAAGACACTCTTTTTTTTTCATTTGAAACCCAAACTTTAATATATAAATATATTTCCTAGAGCTGGTCTCGCCCCTAGATTCAAACTGATCTACACGCATACCTGAATCCCGAAATACCAATCGTCTCTCTTTTTCATACATCTGTACTGTCTGACTTCAATCCGTCTTTCTTCGGCCAGAACTTCTGCTCGGTTCCTCTGTTCGCTTTTGATTGATACCCCCAGCTCTCGAATCAGCCGTGCTACTCTCGTCATCGCACTCACCGCGCAGTTGGTTGTGTGACATAGTCCAACTCCCGACAGCGATCTCGGATTTGGACGGACGCAAGCCTCGTTTATTTTTCTTCTTCGAACTTGTCCTGTACATCAAATAACGCGCTGTCACATTTGCGACTACAAATTTGATCAAGAGCCTTCTTTCATCTTACTTCTGAGGCATTTCAATAGGTTGGCAATCAACCATCTACGCAACCACTACTGAACCTCTCCTTTTACGTCTCTTTCTCCACTGCAGGAAGCCAATATGGATTACTCCTATCGTGATGCCGCGCCAACGTCTCCCACAAACACCCACAGTTCTCACCAGCAATCTGCATCCGGAAATTCTCGGGCTTCGACAAACGCATGGATCTCGCAATTGAGCATAAATTATCCTGAAAACGTCCTTCCCGTTCCGCCACTTGGACATCCACTTGATCATGAACATAACGAAAACCCTCTAACAGAAGCATGGTATCATCCAGCAGCCCTTCAGTTAGCCCAGCCCGTCAAGAACGCTTTTTCGTACCCGATACAAGCCTCAGGGTCTTCAATCAAAGCAGGTAAGCATAAACTGGCCTTTTTCACCCGTGCTTCTAATAAATTCCATAGTTTGCTCCGATCCGAAAGAACCTGAGCAATTTGGTTCTTATAGCCTCGATACAGAGGCTGCGATTGATCAGGGCTTCGGCACGGACGAGTGCATTTCTGTGCTGGGATCAAGATATTCACAAGCGTCCCAGATGCCAGATTTCACATATTCTAGCCAAGAACGAATTTCGAATCGGCCGCTTGATTTGTTTAGCGATGTTTCCGGCATCGGAAATTTTGCGAATCTACCCGTTACCTGCGGCGACAATGTGTCTGCTACGCTCTCCGAAGCTCCCAGCCTGTCTGACTTCGGCTCCATGTCGAACCGCACATCTCTTGTATCGTCAACACACCTCTCACCTGTCGATTCACCAACTATCACACCCCAGAATAGGTCTACCAGTCAAGCAAGAGCACGAAGCCAAAGCCGTGCTTCGCACTCTCCGCGTTTATCGGTGCGTTCTACGCCCTACAACACGGAGAGACCTCACAACGTCTCGCGCTGGTCAACTGGTTCCCATGGTTTCACATATAATCGAGGGGTCTCTTCCTTTGGTAATTTCACTGCTTCGATCAAATCGAGCCGGACGACTCATAATTACCCTTATAACTCGTTTGCACTAGAAAAGCCCAATAGCGGCGCTACCACAGAGCCAGTGTCCGGCGCTATTACAAACCCTGCCCTCATATCTCCCATGCCTGTTACACCTTACGACGACAGCGATTTGACACTTGTATCGGCCACTGTACCTGCCATTACTATTCCACAGCGTCTGGCAAATGTCAACCACCGTCACCGCCACCGCCAGTATCATGATACGTCACAACCACCAGTACTCGCATCTCACGGCATGCTGAAGCTACTACACTCAAACCTTGATTCTCGAGCGCTTCGCTATAGTCATTATAAAGAGACATGTGCAGCTTCTTCGCCACCCAACCTCTACTCCACCGTACACGAAGAGCCTGTACCGCCACCATCGGAGGATATGAGGCCCTCGGATTCTGAGATGGTGCCGTACGAGCAAGATCTGCGCTTCGAGGGTGACTTATATACACCCAAGTGGGTACGTGGTCACGGAAACCGGCGCGAGGGATGGTGCGGCGTCTGCAAGCCGGGACGTTGGTTGGTTTTGAAAAACTCGGCGTACTGGTATGACAAGTCGTTTACGCACGGCATCAGTGCGGCAACTGGACAGCCGTTTCGAGAACCACTAGATCAGAGACGGATGGAAGGTAATCCAGATGTTTGGGAGGGTCTTTGTGGCGGCTGCAGCAAATGGATTGCCCTTGTCAGTAGTAAGAAGAAGGGTACGACGTGGTTCCGTCATGCTTACAAGGTACGTGGTTACCGTCCTTTGCTTGATCTGACTACCTAGTAAGCGAGTTCAGATGTGCTGATATTTGCTCTCTATTCCATAGTGCCACTCTCATGGTAAGATCAAGGATACACCGAAACGTCGCCGGGAGCTTTCCAACGGCCGAGGGTTGGGCACGCCAATTGCATTATCTTCAACAAACCAGCACGCTAGCGCTCCCCCACCAGCCTATCATAATTTTAACCTCGATCTCTACCAAGAGTCTCATAGAAGCATAGGAGGGAGCAATACTTCTGTGCCAGCATATATGCAGAATCACCACTATCAGATATATGGGCCACTGACGCCGCCTGGCTCTCATCGATCCAACCCTAACGGGACGATGTCAAGTCCTTACACCATGTATGGTAGCCTGATATAGCATAGGGCCTAAAATTACAACGAGGACCAGTTCTGAAGGGCCTTTAGCGTCTCATCACGGGGTTGTCTCGGTCGGCCGAGCCTCACGATCTCTATTTGTTTTTCGCGATGATTTTGGGACTGGTCTGATCTAGCTACTAACCCAGACGATTGTGGTTATACGATACTTCTTTTATCCTCTATAGTGGGGCTTGGTTGCTATCTACTTAGATACTATATGTATACGATTTGACGTAGACTATTGGCTATCACGATACTTGTTCTATGTTATGAATCCTAGACTTACTTTTTCGCTGCTTGAAAACTCGGACCTCAACCCAGTTTCCGACTCCTCAATAGAGCATATTTCGAAAACGATAAAAACCCATATCATTTACTCGGGGATTGCAAGCATCTCCACGTTCTGGTGGTTGCGCGATGTTGACACACTCTAATAAGAAGGATGTTCTTTCTAAACTCCCTAGTCTGGGTAGCATAGCACTATCTCGTACTCACATTCTCAGTAATAATGCGGCTTGTTTCGGGTGTACTTACTTAGACTCGGTCTACGTAACGGTTGACTCGGTTGGGAGATCCGGGTCATCAAGGTGCCCGTGCGGTGTAGTGATATAGCACTCCTCGATGCTTATAATAATTGCTATAAGTAACGTGTATCAAGTTCATTCAATGATGAAGATATTTGGAGCCGTGATATACTCGACTTTGCACATGAAATTCAGCCAAACTTTACTTAATGTAAAAGACGACACTTTAAATCGCTCCATCTTTAGATCTTTGAAATTGATCTTTAATATGCGAAGTCAAGCTCAGAGTCCTGAATGATCTACGCGATGATGACTCGACCGCATCGGAGCAAGCAGGCCGACGATCGATCAGCACGATGACTGCTTCTGGATGCTCTTGATTACGATATTGTGTCTACCAGATTTCGATATAAACCTCCATAGGTCTTACATTGTAATGCCAATTTTGCACTGGCCAGAAATAGCAGTGCCGGGGAAGTTCAAGTCTCTTATTTCTATTTATCGAGTCATAGCAGAACTTCACTGTTTTTGTTTTCTTTTAAAGAAAAGCAGCATGGCAAGTCTGTCCAATTGTCTTGTATGCCATTGAAAAGTGACTGGTTAGGTCATAACTGTATAATGAATTTCATAGCATAAGAGGAGTCATGTTTTCTTGATAGTAGTCGGCCCAGTCTGGACGTTGGTTCAATCCCACATAGATCACTGATGTCCCGTGTAAATTCGCTTCTTTTCTTGGTCCAGCACCATCCGAGATCCTGGAGGCTGAGAGCACAAGCTCATGGTCAATATTGGTTCACCTGTAGAATAATAAGTGTAGGCGAAGTAAAAGAAACATAGACATTTGGTAACCGAGAAATAAGTAAAAAGTGCAAAATATGATGTTAACAAGTGGGAATAGAATTTCTCCACCAAGATACGTGCATATGCAGCCGCCAGAAGACGCTTTTCTATATAAGGAGTATGAATAAAATGTCGGCATAGGTAGAAAATTTAGGTAAGCCTTGTGTGCTTCCGCTTTCCTTGAGGTCAACTCGAGGCGCGATCCCGAGAATGCAAAGATGGTTTTATAGGGTGTCGAGGCTAGGTACTTTGATTACGATAACGGGAGAATGTGTTTCAGTCTGACTAAAAAAGTAAAAAGAACGGGAATGTGCGAGAATCCGGTAAAGAGCTGACTTGCAACCTTTTGACTAGCTGCATGCCCTCGCTACAGTCGATTGATGCATTCTTCATTATGGTACGTGCAGAATTTATAATTGCAATGCTGGTTTTTAGATTTCTCACCTATACAATAATAAAGTGATGAGCAGTCCGTGAACGGCGGCGACTTTTATGTATGGCGAATGGCGCCTGCGGCCTACCCTGCTGCCATGGCCGGGTTGTAACGTGTAGAGTGTAGTATAGCTTATAAGCTTAGTTGGCTCTCCGATTGATCGCAACTACTGCGATTAATGCCATACCTTTTGCTAGTGGTTGGTGCAGCAGTCCGGAGAGCTGTTACACGGGGTCCGAGTGATTAGTTTTAATCAAGGATGAAAATGTGTCGGCATCATTAAAATGTCTCGGTCGATGTCTTAAGAAAAGAATGAAGTTGTCTTCCTTAAAACACGTCACAACTCGGATTTCTGATTTTGGAGCCCTATGTAAGATGTGTTTTCAACAATTCCGATCTGAAGAGTTGTAGTGTCCGTCGGTAGGGGAGGCCATTGTTGAATATATGTCACTGAGCTGAAAGAAAGGCAGGGAGTACAGTAATGTTTTGACCGACCGAGACAGGCTAGCCTGCGAAAACTGTTGCAAGCGTCGGCTGCGCTCTTATTCATGCTACCATACTATGCTGCAGTGTGGCACATGGGTATCAAAAAAAACCCTATGGTCAGTGGAATTCATAAATTTCTAAAAAGAAAGGCTCTCCATATATAAACGATATAAGAGATAATTTAAAGGTCTAACTGATTTTTTTAGATAGCGAATAATATTATTAATATTTTTTTCTATATTTATTATTATATTTTATTAGTTTTATTACTATAATTATAAATATACAAGTAGTATTAACTATTATTATTTTTAATATATATATATATATATATATATATATATATATAGAATCTCTATCTTTTACAATCTTATTAAAGGAAGACATAGAAGCTAAATACTAATCTAGCCATAGTAAAAGATAGAACCTTTTTTTATGCTATTACTAGCTATTGTTTAGCATATGCTATATACGATAGCAGATAGTAGACGACAAGAATGGCGGGCGCCTAACCCTGCTAGGAATGCTCGCTTTTATCCCGGGTTTTAGGTTGTCTAGCGGTTACTATACCATAGGTCAGATCTATTAATAATAAGCCTCTATAGCCTATCTAACGGCCGTAGTAGATTAGTCTATAGTTACCTACTAAGCTTTTCTATTATCAATATTATAATTAGTAGGTAGTATATAGTAGGTCACTAGTAATTCTAAACTAGTTACTATAGAAACATAGAAAAACACTAAGTCCTATTATAATAAAAAACAACACTTAACCTTATAACTACTCTTAGTAGCGCTATAATAGCTAGAAAACCCTAAAATTTAAATTATAGTTCTTAGAAGGGGGTAAAAATATAGTAGCTATATTTAAAAAAATTTTACTCTTAATAATTACTTAGAATAAATAAGTTCCTTATAATATATTAATTAGTATTATACTATACTACTATAACTAATTTAAGGGTGATTATTTATTATACCCTAAGTAGCCTTAAAAGTTATCTAATTATAATAAATAAAAAATACTAAGAATTATTAGTAAAAACCTATTTATTTAGAATAAAGAGCTTTAAAAAGTAGTTATTCTAAAGTGCTTAATTATAACTTTAAATTACTACTTTAAAGCATAAGATATTATATATAGGTATATAATTTATTAACTAAAATTTACCTTTAAATAAGCTAAGAAAAGGTTAAAATTTATAAAAGAGTATATTAGAAGTTAATAGGATAATAGTATTAAGTTTTTTTCTTTAATAAGGTCTTTATAGCTTATAGTAATAGTATAAATATAAAGTAGTGTTTTTATATAAATATATAAATTAGACATTATTAAAGATCTATTAATAACTTATTAACTAATTAAGATATAGAAAAGCTAATATAATAAAGAAAAAATCTAGCTAATTCTACTTAAAGGCTATTATTTACTTATACTTTAAGAGGCTTTTAGGATATTAATTTAGTTATATCTTTTAATAGTACCTAGTAACCTAATCTTAGCTAGTAGTAGCGTTAGTTTATAATTAATTTTTAGAACCCTATAGTTAGAATTATCTATAATTCTAAAATCTAGTAGTATATTTTTATAAAATAACACTCTCTTATATATAGCTAATTTAGTTTAGAATTAGCTATATTAATAGGCTAGAAATAGACTATAATTCTTAGAATAGCTATTTTATTTACCTAATATTAATCTAATTAAAAATCTCTAGGAATTAAGAAAAGTAAAAATTATAAAGCACTATCCCTAGCGTTAGGATATACTAAGTATAATAGAAATATTTAATTTACTTAAAAAAGCTACTATTAAGGTATAAAATGATTTTAATTAAAACCTTCTTAAGTGCCTTATTAAATTAGTGCCTTACTAGCTTAAGGTAATTCTATATTACTATAGCTAGTATATAAAATATTAATTATACTATTAGCTAGAGAATTTATTATTCTATCTAATATATCTATTTTATCTAAATTAATAAAGAGATAGTTATACAGTAAGGGATTTAGAACATAGGGTAAAATCACGATACTTTAATTTTAGTAGACTAGTTTAGAATTACTAGTGACCTACTGTACATAGCAACCTTGCCGCTGCCCTAGTCATTAATTTTTTAGAAGTGCGACCCTATTGTACATACGAGTCAAGGAGGACCTACCCTATACTTTATATATGCCTACAATATGCATAGGGAGGAAGCCATGCTTAGTCCGCATAGACCTACTCTATAGTATGCCCTAAAAAGGGCCTAAATCTTCTATAAAAGTATATTAGTATAATAGTGGCTTATTCTAAGTTATAGAAGAGTCTATTTCTTAGGAAGTAAGTTAGTTAATATAAGCAGGCTTAATATTTGAAGAGTCGGTTTATTATAATATATAGTAAGTACTATTAGGAAGTTATTATTATAGACTAGCTCTAGGCGCATATAAGTAAGTGTTATAATTATTATTAATTACTATAAGGAGAAAAAAAAAGGTAGTAGGACTATATATTAGAGTACTAAAGGACACTTCTTTATATTATATAACCTAGCCTAAGCTAGTCTATACTAGACTAGCTTAGGTAAGCTCTAGAGCTAGTTAAAGGCTAACTCTATTATAGTTGTTCCTAATAGTAAAACTATTACTTAGATTAATTAGTAGAGATCTAGACTACCTAGCTACTAGAATTCCTATTCCTTATGTACCTATCTATCTTTCTACTATAATTTAGGATCACCTTATTTACTAGTGATTATAGTAAATAGCGCTTACTATGCTTATACGCGATCCCTATAAGTATATTATGTAACCCTTAGGTTATATTGCTACTTATTATTTACTTAGCTGCTTCCTTAGGCTACTTAGTAATACTATTTTTTTATTATTTATGTTATAGACTAGCCCTAGGCGCATATAAATAGGCGTTATAATTATTATTAATTACTATAGAGAAGAGGAGAAAGGTAATAAGACTATATATTAGAGTGCTAAAAGACACTCTCTTATATTATATAACCTAGCCTAAGCTAGTCTAGTATAGACTAGCTTAGGTAAGCTCTAGAGCTAGTTTAAGGCTAACTCTATTAAATAACCCCTAATATATAGGTCACTATATAGTATAAGGTGCGTCTAGTATAAAATTAGTATAGTAAAGTTTTTTTTATTATATAATAAGTAGGATATAGTATTAAGTATATATACTATACTACTTATATAGTATAGGTCTAGGTAAAAGTTTAGCTAGGTTATATAATATTTATAATAGTATAAGGTATATATATAGTAATATTTATATTATACTAGAAAAATTTCTTACTATTACTACTTAGGGCCTATAATATAAAACTATTATTAATAGGTAGCCTATATAAAATATATTTAATATATTTAATATTATTTAAGCATATTTTTATAATTTCTATAAAGGCTAAGGAAAGAAAATATATAAAAGCCTTTTATAAAAGTATTAAATAATAATAGTATTATATATAGAGCGTATTATAATTATAAAATTATAAAAAGTAGTAATAATTAAATTATAAAAAAGAAAGGTATATATATTATATATTAAAGGATCTATTAGATCTTATTTACCTTATAGTTAGGCTATTTATATATAAAAATAAAGCTACTATAGTTTATTATTTTTTAAAGGTGTTCTTAATCCTATAATATTTATAACTAACTATATTTATCTTTTAATTTAATCTATAATAATTTAAAATATAAGTAAAAACTTAATAAAAAAGAATATTAAATAACCTAAATAATCCTATATCACCTCCTAGTAAAAATATAAATACTATAGCTTATATATATACTATACTAAAGTAGACTAAGAATAGTATCTTTATTAAGGGTGATTTAAGCGATTTATAATATAGTATTAATAATATTATATTATTTCCTTATATAGACTATATTAAATATACCCTTACTTTAGGCTAGCTTAATTATATTTTAGGCTATATTAAAGCCTATACGCCCTATACTAAGTATAGTATTAAGTATAATTAATATATAATTCTAATTATAAAGGTTCTCTAATTATATATAGCGCTAGAAGCTATATAGAATTATATTACTATAGATAATTCTATTTTAAAGCTATTATATAAGAAAACTATAACTATGCCTAGTTATAAGGCTATTTTAACTATCTAATATTAGAAACTTATATAGGAGTTTAGTACTATTCTAGCTTTTACTACTAGCTAGCCCTAAGTTAGTTAGAATATATTTACTAATAAGAGTAGTAGTAGTAGACTTATTACTACTTTTATTATTTTTAGTTTTAATTAAAGTAGTATCTTAACCCTAAGCTATAGTAGTACTAGTAGATTTAGTGCTAGAGCTATTAAGGTCTTTATTTATAAGTTAAGGTATAGTTATAGTTATAGACTAGGTAAGAGTTTAGCCTAGGTTTTTAAAAGATTTATTTCTAATATAGTAAGGTTTTTAGATATAAATAGCTATTCCTAAATATTTTAAGTACTAATTAGAAAATAAAGATCTTTACCTATAGCTAGTTTATATTAATATTAACCTAATTCTTAGTTAAGTAATACTATTAATTTATCTTTAGATATACCTAGTACTAGCTCCTATAGTCCTTAAGTTAAAGAGCTTAGATTTTCTCTAGCTATATATATAGGCCTTTTTAATATTAGTTCGCCTATATCTACTTATATTATATAGTATACTATATATAAAGATAAGCGCGCTAAGTATAAGAGATCTTATAAAACCTATAAGCATTACTATAAAGTAGCTAATACTAAATTAGCCGCCTAATAAGAGGCTTAGAAAACTACTAATATAGAGCTAACTACCTATAAGAAAATTATTTTAAAGGCTAAATAGAGCTATACTAAAAAACATATAGAGCTATAGGTAAAATTTAAGGTAAAGGTTATTATAAAGGCTTAAAAGCATTCTATATTAGCTTTTAAGTAGCTTATTAGTTAGGATATATATACCTAGTAGCTTTTTACTAATATATATTATAATATATATACTTATAATACTACCTTTAGTAGTATACTTCTTACTAATTTATAGCTTATAGCTAAACTAGAATATATTTATAGCTATCTATTTTAATTAGGCCTTATGCCTTTTAATAATTTAGCTAGGACTTAGGGTAGGGGCGTAGTGCGCTTTATATAGCCTATAAATATATTTAATACTTTAGGAGAATTTAATAGGTATTTAGCTATAGTAAAATAGAAATATAGTATTAATAATAATAATAGTAATAATATAGGCGCGCCTATAGGTAGTGCTAGTCTATCTTAGTAATAGGTTCTTTTTTTTATTATTATATACTTACTTAGCCTTTTTAGCTTAAAATAGAACTAAAAAAGAATAGAAAAGTTAGTTTTAGATTAATATAAAAATAAAAATTATAATTAAGAAATTAATAATTAGATAGAAATATATTAAATTTATAGTTTTCTAGTATAAAATTACTATTATTATAGACTATTATTATTTATAACTAGGCCCTATTTAGTTTTAATATTAGCTAAGGCGCTTATATTATAAAGGGACTTAAATAGCTCTTATATTAGGTATATATAGCCTTTTTATTTCATTAGGGCTTCTCTCTACCTACTATAACTATATATATTTTAGATATATATAATTTCTAAAACTTACTATTCTTTATAAGTGCCTATAGCGTCCTAGACTAAGATTAGATCTAGTTTAGAATCTTATAAGATTTAGGATAGAAGTAGATCTATAGTCGCTAGTTTAATTAAGTTAATATAAGAAATATTATATATAGTTTTAAGGGTATTAAGCTAGATAGTTAAGAGTAAAAGTGTTAAGAGAATAGTGAGTTTTTAGTATACTTATAAAGGAAGTAATTATATTATAATATAAAAATAGTCTTAGTCTTTAATTAAGCCTTAATAACTTAATCCTTAAGTATATAACCTAAGTTTAGTAATATTAGAATGCTCTAGTTCTAAGCTATCTAATACTATATAAATTACCTAGTTTCGACTAGTAGTTCCTAAGTTATCATAGAGTGTTAAGGTAGTGTGTATAGGGAAGCTGTATAGGCCTCCCTAGCCTCCCTAGCAGCCACCCTAGCTTATATATAATAGGCTATATAATATAAAAAGTAACGAAAAGTAGATTAGCTACTTAAATATATAAAGAATAGCTATTTCCCTTTACTATAGTAATAATTATTAAGTATTCTTCCTTCTTATATCTATACTTCTTATTAACTTAATTCTCTTATTTCCTTTAACTCTCTTAACTTCCTACCTTCGACCTTCCTTTCTCTATAATAGGTACTTCCTTATATACCTACGCTACTATACTTCCCTATATATCTTTAGTACTACTATTAACTATTAAAGTTATATACCTTAATAATACTTAATTAAGCTTTTAATTTAGTTAATTTATAGTAATATAGTAGAATAAGAGCTATACGTTATTAGTAGGATAGAAATATATAGTATTATGTTATTTAAGGTTTATTTTATCCTATTAATATTACTAAATAAAGGCGCACGCTACTTAGGCTTTTTTATAGCTATTATAAATACATTAAAGAAAAGCTTTAGCCTAAGCTAAAGTAGAACTTTCTTTAGCTATAGTTAGGCTAGAGAAGGATTATTAAATTAGTTTAAAATAAAATCTATAGAAGAGTAAGTTTAAGCTTATGCCTATTATTAAAGAATTATAATTATGAAGTAATAATTATATAGCTATAAGATAATTAGGCTAATTAAATTAATCTATTATAATTAAGATATATAAAATAGCCTAAACCTCTTAGTTAGCCTACTTTATACTACTATCTATCTAAGGATAATATTAATAGTAATTATTTAATTCTAGTATAGATATAAAGGCAATACTAGAATTTACCTATATAATCTAACCCTTAATTACTAATAATTATATAAGGAAATCTATAAAATCACTACTAGTATAATAGAAATTAGTCTATATAAGCGTTAGCTAATATAAAGGTTATAGCTTTAAGCTATATATATTTAGTTAAATAGTCTATAATTACTAATAGGTATTATAGGTCATTATCTATATAAGCTAATAGGTCTATTATAAAATTAATAGATATCTATTACTAATATTAATTAGATACTAGTAAAGGTTATAAAAGTCCTTATTAGAGTTAGTATAATTTATAAGTAGTAAAACACTAGTAGTTATAGATAAATTATATAATTATATTAGCTATATATTATAAACGACACTACGTAGGGCCAGTCTATAGTAGGCGCACTATAAAGCCATAGTCCTAGTATAGCACTAGGAAGGAAGTTATATAATAGATCATTAGATCATTAAGATAATCTAGCGATAAAGGATTATTATAGAATGCAAATAATCTAAATGATCTAAGGAATAGTAGAGAGCTAGATAAGTATATAAGGAATAGTAATTCTAGTAGCTAGGCAGTCTAGATCTCTACTAATTAATCTAAGTAATAGTTTTACTATTAGGAATAACTTCCTAATAGTACTTACTATATACTATAATAAACCGACTTATTAAGTATTAAGCCTACTTATATTTACCTAACTTACTTTCTAAGAAATAGACCTATAACGGTGGCTTATTCTAAGTTATAGAAGGGTCTGTTTCTTAGGAAGTGAGTTAGGCAAATATAAGCAGGCTTAATACTAGATAAGTCGGTTTATTATAGCACGCAGTAAGTACCGTTAGGAAGTTATTCCTAATAGCGAAACTATTGCTTAGATTAATTAGTAGAGATCTAGACTACCTAGCTACTAGAATCTCTATCCCTTATATACTTATCTAGTTCTCTACTGTCCCTTAGATCATTTAGATTATTTACATTCTATAATAATCCTTTATCGCTAGATCATCTTAATAATCTAATAATCTATTACGTAACTTCCTTCCTAGTGCTATACTAGGACTATAGCTTCGTAGTGCGCCTACTATAGACTAGCCCTACGTAGTGTCGTTTATAACATAATACTCCTCCTCTATAGGTCTTATTCCTAAGGCCCTTAGATTAGGCCGCCTACGTGTCTATATAATTTCCCTCTTACATTATTATGTGCTATTATATCGGCTAATTATATTATAAGGCCTTCTATTTATTCCTAAAAAGTTTCCTATAAAATAGATAAGCGAAACGCCCTTCTTAAATTAATAGTCGGAAAGCTTATCGACACACCCCTATGTTCCTTTTATAAGGAACAAGGTATCTTAGACTATAAGGCGTCTAAAGCGGACTCCTCTCGTTATTATAAGTGTATTCGCCTTAATCGATCTTACTATAATAAAAATCCTCTTACTCCGCAGCAGCTCTATCGCATTAGCAATTAGCATCGTAAGGCCGAATCTAAACTAGAAGACGTAGAAGAGGAACTAGAGAGGGCGAGCATAAAGGTGCGTCGCCTTTAAAAACAAAAGAAATTATAGTTTAAGAAAATAATACACATAGTCGCGTAGGGTATTAATAATATAGAAGAGTTAGAGCGTGTTAAGCAGGAGGAATTAGAGCAGCGTCGTTAGACTTCTAATCCCCCTCCTATATCTTCTAAGGAGCTAGATCCTACGTTAATGCGTTCTCTAGATGCAGAATTTAGCGTTAGTTCTTTATATAAAATTAGTTTATTAGAATAGGAGGCGTTCTTTAGTAGAAACGGTTAAGCAACTACAAGTAGTTCTTAAGGTTGTGTATTAGTTCCTATATGTTTTCTAAATTTAGGTATCCTTTCTATTTAATAAGATAATGACGATTTTTAATGTTTCCTCGTGCCTTAAGGATTCTTTCTACTTTATACTTATTTATGTTTTCCACTATGATTTTTATAGCGATCATAGCGCTATCTAGTGCTTTCTCTAGTAATAAAATATAGAATATAGGATATATTCTTATCCCTTCTAGTAATAATAGTTTATAGTTAGTGTTTAATAGTTTTCGTTTAATAATAAATAGTCCTATTTTCTTCTAGTCGAGTTTATTACTAGGTCGTTTTATCTTTATGTTTTTACGGATAAGGTATACTTTATGCCCCTCCTCTAGGATTAGCGCTAATAATCTCTTTTTATCTACGTAATGCTTTATTTAGTTCTATAGGAAAATCCATTCTTTCTATAATTATTTTTACGTGTTCGTAATGGTTACTATATGCGCTATAGCTACTAGTGCGTGCACATTTTATACTATATATGTTTCGATTATAGGGTTAAATCTATAGTTTGCCCTAAATAGTGATATTTTTATATTTTCGTTTTCTAAGCTATTATAAGCCTATTATGCTAGAGGTAGCCATTCTACCTAATCGTTCTACTAATAGTTAACATAGCTTCATAGGTATTATTTAAGTATCTAGTTTAAGATTTCCGTTTATCTATCTATTTATAGATAAAATGCTATAGACAGATTCTACTTAATTTTTATAATTTCTATAAGGCTTTTCTAAAAGTTCAACGTAAATAACTTATCGCGATCTAATATTAGTTTTATTAGTAAACCATGTTAAGCGATAATTGTCTTAAAAACCATATATACTAGGTCTTTAGTATTACTAGATTCTATATAAGGAATATAGTAGGCATATTTTATAAGTTTATTAATAATAACTAGGATACTATCATAGCTAACTCCTATCATTAGTTCTTTGGACTTTAGTAGTTTAACGATAAAGTCTATAGTTATTATTTACTATGCTCTTTTAGGTGGTAGTATCGGTTGTAATTCACTATATAGCGCGTGTCGTCCTAATTTTGCTTTATTATATATATTATATTCCTTAATTATTATTTATATAATTTTCCTGCTTCCTAGGAAGTTATATAATCTTCGTAGTCTATTAATTATCTTCCTTACACCCTAGTGTCTATATAATAGGTGTTTATGCATTTCTTTAATAAGTCGTTTCTAAAGTGTACTAAGAACATACTATCGTTCGTTATATAAGAAGGCCTCGCCTTTCTTTATAACATATAGGTTCGTTTCCTAATTATTTAGGTATTCATCGTTCTTAACGCTTAATGCGATTCGTCGCATCTATGTATTATCTAGCGTAGCTTACTAGGTTGCATTGATTTCTTAGGTGCCTAATATAAGGTTCCCGTCCTTATTAGTGCGTAATAGTAGTGCGTTATCTACTAGTTCTTCTAATTTTAAATCCTCTCTTCGGCTAAGCGCGTCTACTCTTCTATTTTTAGATCCTTTTCTATATATAATTTTAAAATCATAGTCTATAAGGGTTTCATACTATCTAATTTAATGTTTATTTAAATCCTTTATAGTTATAAATAAGGTTAGGTTCTTATGGTCTATAAACACCTTAACCTTATGGTTTGCTCCTTTAAGGTAGTGTTTCTATTCCTTAAATGCTTTAATAATTACTATAAGTTCTTTATCGTAAATGCTATAATTTAATTCTAGTCTATAAAGTTTCTTTAAGAGGAAGGCGACTAGATAAAGTCGTCCTTCTTTATCTCGTTGTCCTAGTTATCCGCCTAGAGTAAAGTCTAAGGCATCTATTTTAACTTTAAATAGTTTATCTAGGTCTACTATAAGTAGGACTAGTTCTTCTAAAATTTTGCTCTTAAGTTCCTAGAATGCTTATTCTTCTATATTAGTCTAGGAGAAATCTCGATCTTTCTTTATAAGGTTTATAAGTAGTATCGTAATTTTGCTATAGTCGCGTATAAAGCGCTAGTAAAAGTTCGTAAATCCTAAAAATCCTCTAACTTCTTTAAGTGTCTTTAGTGTTGGCCATTCTTTAATTGCCTATATCTTTGATTAGCTTATGCTTATTTTTCCAGGTTAGATCTTAAATCCTAAAAATTCAACTTTCTACTAATAGAATCTATACTTCTTTAATTCAACTAATAGCTTATTATCCTATAGTACTTATAGTACCTTATGTACATGTTTCTTATGTTCCTTAAGTATGTTAGAGTAGATAAGGATATTATTAAGGTAGATAATAACGAATTTATCTAGTTGTCTTTATAAGATATTATCGATTATAGTTTAAAACGTGGCTAGTGTATTTATAAGTCTAAAGGGCATTACTAAATATTCGTAATGTCCTTTTATAGTTTAGACAGCGGTTTTCTACTTATGACCTTTTATAATGCGAATAAGGTTATAAGCCCCTTTAAGGTTAAGGGTAGTAAACTAACTAGCTTTTCCTAGTTTATCCCTAATTTCTACTATTAGTGGTAATAGGTATCGATTTTTGATTATAATCTTGTTTAGTTGTCGATAGTCGACGTATAGTTGTAATTCTCCGTTTTTCTTTCGAACCTATAGGATTGGGTATCCTACTAGTGATTTAGATGGTCTAATGTATCCCTTTCGTAGGTTCTCCTTTAGATACTCCTTAAGTGCTTTCTCCTGCTTAGGGTTCTAAGGATATGTCTTATAGAACTTAGGTTCCTTACTAGGCTAGAGTTTGATCTTATGGTCCTAGCGTATATGCTCTAGTAGTCCTGTTTCTAGCTCTCTACTAAACAGCTTACTATACTTTAAGTATTCCTTAGGAATCTCTATTGTATTAGCTTTAGGCTCTCTAGCGATTATATATATTCCTAGAGGCCTGTTATAATTTGATTAAGGTGCCTTCTTCTTTAGACCGCTCTTATTATCATAATCGCATCTTAGTATATCCTACTAAAGTTGGCCTATTCTCTAGTTAACTCTAGGATTGCTCGCCTATAACTAAGGTATCCCTAATATTATATCGTGTCTTAAGATCACTATAATGTCTAATATAACGTAGTGTTTCGTGCCTTATATATAGATAGGAAGCTACGCAACCTCTATTTCCACTTATCCTTAGCTATACTTCACTACGCCTTCTTCTATAGTTATAAGTTGGTAGGGCTCGTCTTTATCTTTCTAGTGCAATTTAAATCTATTAATAAGATTTAGTAAGATATAGTTTCCTTATGCTCTACTATCTATTATTGCCTAGGTTTCTTTTCCTGCTATTATAATAGCGATAATAAGGTGTTTATGTCCGCCGATATTTATGGTACATAGAGACCGATTAGATCTCCGTTAAGAGAAAGGCCTTAGTTGCTCTAACGGCTGCCTTTTCCTAACTATTAATTTACCTCTCGTAGTGTTTAAAAAATGCTTAGTTCCTTTAGAGCATAGGAGCGTAGGCGGCGTCTAGATCGCCTGCCTATTATACCGATCGAATCTAGGCTAAGCGGATTGCTTACTATAACACTGTTTCTACCGTCCTTATATCGTAAGGTTATAGCTTAGATAGTGTATGCGTTGTCATCCTTAGTATAACATTTATTTTTAGACTTCTATAGTATGAGTTCGTTCTTATTGCGTTTCTAGATTGTCTAGTGTCGTAGATCTATTTCTAGGAATAGGCCGTATCCCTATTCTAGTGTAAACTTTAGAAACCACCTATATTCTAATTTCTTCTATAGGTATTATCTATAATTGTCGTATAAGCATAAAGCCTATAAGATCCTAGCGTGGTCTTAATATTAGGTGCTAAGTGCTAGGTGTTATGCGCTAAGGAGACAAAGTCGTGGATTAGGGTGTGCTTCTACTTTATATAGTCTTGCGATTAGAGCGTAAGGGTCTATAATGTCTATCCCCCTAATCGTGACTCTAATAGGTTCTAGGTCCCCTTTACTAGTTAATAGTGCACTAACTAGATAATATTCTAGTAGCTTAGGTCCTTATAGGAGTAAAACGTGATTATAAGCGTTAGATAAGTCGATTAATCTGATCTCTAGTAGTTAAGTTCTATGTTCCTAATCTTCGTTCTTAACATAGACTATATCTAATTCTTCCTCTAAGAAATAATTCCTTTCCGGTTTAGAGAAGTAGTCTTTACTATTAGTTATGCTAATGTTTCTAGTTAGTAGTTTATCTCTATTAGTGGCTTAAAGTTTCCGTCCTTTAGGTATAGGCTTCTATTATTTCTTAGGGCTTTAGCATTTGTTTATAAAGTGCCCTGCTTTTCTATAGTTATAGCACTTTCCCTTTTCTTTATAAGTAGCGTCGAGTTCTATAGGTCCTAGGTAAGTTCTATACGCCGTAGATCCTCCTCGTCGTTTACTAATGTTAGGTTAATTACGCTTAAACCTATAAAACCTATTTTGTTTTCCGCCGCGTTTAAGTCGTTAGGCATAGTTCTAATTATCGATTTTAATAGCGTTTACGATAAATGCCTTAATACTTCTAGGTCGATCCTGCTTTAAGATTTTATCTTTTATATCTTTATGTAGTCCGTCATAGAACAGTTCTATTTAGCTATCGTCATCCTATTTAAGTTTAGTAGCGATTCGCTAGAATTCTTATGCGTAGTGCTAAGCAGATCTAGTTTATTTAAGTGACTTAAGTTTATAAGTCGCGGTACGCAATTCGTCTAGGTCGCCAAAGGTATTCTTAAGGAGTTGTTCGAACTTCTTATAGTCCTTAAAAGCTTCGTCGGTTTTAGTTTTCTAATCCGTAGGACTATTATCGAGATAGTCTCTAAGAGTTAGCTCCTACTATTCTAATGCCTTGCCTATTAGAAGGTTTCTAATGCAAAGAATTTAATTCTTAGCCGTGTTAAGGCCGTCATTAACCTTAAGGTAGGCTTTAGCTTAGGTTAAGAAGGTTCTAATGTCGCCTTTAGTTCTATCATAGCTCTCTAGCTTAGGGAACTTAGGTCGGCTATGGTCATTCTTTCCTTTGTTAGTTTTAAGTTCCTCTAGCTACTTTATAAGATGTTCTATCTATTATTTTATTTCCTTAATAGTTTCGGCTTACGCCGCAACAACTTAGGCTAGGGTGGTAGTGTTGCTGTTTATAGTAGACATCATAAAGGTTAGTGCTGCTTAAGGTTTCGAGTGACTTACTAAATAGGACTAATTAAAATATAACAGTGGCTTATTCTAAGTTATAGAAGGGTCTATTTCTTAGGAAGTGAGTTAGGCAAATATAAGTAGGCTTAATACTAGATAAGTTAGTTTATCATAGTACACGGTAAGTACTATTAGGAAGTTATTCCTAATAGCGAAACTATTGCTTAGATTAATTAGTAGAGATCTAGACTACCTAGCTACTAGAATCTCTATCCCTTATATACTTATCTAGTTCTCTACTGTCCCTTAAATCATTTAGATTATTTACATTCTATAATAATCCTTCGTCGCTAGATCATCTTAATGATCTAATGATCCATTATGTGACTTCCTTCCTAGTGCTATACTAGGACTGTGGCTTCGCAGTGCGCCTGCCATAGACTGGCCCTACGTAGTGTCGTTTATAACAAGACCCTTCTATAACTTAGAATAAGCCACTATTATACTATACTTAGCTAATAAAATAAATAATATAGTATTTAGAAGGTATTATTTTTACTATAATAGTTAATATATTTTAATTTATATACTTACTATATTAATTATATTATTAATAGTTTAAAACTTAGTATTTATATTTAGCTATAAAATTATACTAGTCTAGATATACTAAGTATATAATCTAAAATTTACTTATATATATTAGTTTATAAAGAAAATTTATAAGCGCCTTCTTATATATATTTAATTTTATAGATATATATTAGGTCTATATTAATTATAGTATTATAGAGACTTATAAAATTAATATTAGAGAAGATATCTTAGCTATATAGTGTTATAGCTACTACTAAAATAAAGAGGAGTTAGACTAGGCGTATTATAAGGACTATAGATAGTATAGGTAAATTATATAGCTTTTTATAGCGGCTTAATATATCTAGTTAGATCGCCTAGGCTCCTAGTTAATATAATAAGGTATATTAGAAAATAAAAAGAAATTCTACCTAGTATGCTTACTATTTAGAAAGGAGATATAGACTAGTAAAATACTTAAGATTCTTATAATTAGTTAAGATTTAAAATAGATCTTATAGGCTATATAGTTCTACCTCTTATATATATAGGCATAATACTACTATAAGTAATTCTTTATTATAAATAGTATAATTCTATTTAGCCTTAGATAATTTTATAGAATAGTAGGCTATTAGTATAAATATTCTATTCTTATTCTTTTATAATAGATAGCTACTAAAGGCGAACCTTAAACTATCTATTTCTATAATAGTTTCTTAAGTTAGGTCTTAGAGACTAAGGTATAGCTCTTATAGAAATATAGTCTTAAGAGTCTAGAATATATGTTCTTTTATTTCTATTTAGGTAAAGAGAATATTTTTTTCTATTAAATAATTTAAATATATTATAACTACTAAGAAGTTTAGAATAAAGTTATAATAGAAGTTAGTAAAGCTAAAAAAACTATATATTCTTTTAACTATTTATAATAGTTCTTATATATAGATAGTATAAACTTTCTTAGGGTTAGGGCGTAGAGCTATGTCTACTTAAATAATAAATCCTAGATATTTTATAGTTTTAATAGTAAATATATTCTTTATAATATTAAGGAAAAGCTTAGCTTATTAAAGCTTTTATAAGACGATTTTAATTTTATTAAGGTAAGTGTAACGGTGGCTTATTCTAAGTCATAGAAGGGTCTGTTTCTTAGGAAGTGAGTTAGGCAAATATAAGCAGGCTCAATACTAGATAAGTCGGTTTATCGTAGCACGCGGTAAGTACCGTTAGGAAGTTATTCCTAATAGTAAAACTATTGCTTAGATTAATTAGTAGAGATCTAGACTGCCTAGCTACTAGAATCTCTATCCCTTATATACTTATCTAGTTCTCTACTATCCCTTAGATCATTTAGATTATTTACATTCTATAATGATCCTTTATCGCTAGATTATCTTAATAATCTAATAATCTATTATGTGACTTCCTTCCTAGTGCTATACTAGGACTATAGCTTTATAGTGCGCCTACTATAGACTAGCCCTACATAGTGTCGTTTATAATATAATACTCCTCCTCTATAGGTCTTATCCCTAAGGCCCTTAGATTAGGCCGCCTATATATCTATGTAATTTCCCTCTTACATTATTATATGCTATTATATCGGCTAATCGTATTATAAGGCCTTCTATTCGTTCCTAAAAAGTTTCCTATAAAATAGATAAGTAAAACGCCCTTCTTAAATTAATAGTTAGAAAGCTTATCGACACACCCCTATGTTCCTTTTATAAGGAATAGGGTATCTTAGACTATAAGGCGTCTAAAGCGGACTCCTCTTATTATTATAAATGTGTTCGCCTTAATCGATCTTACTACGATAAAAATCCTCTTACTCCGCAATAGCTCTATCGCATTAGCAATTAGCATCGCAAGGCCGAATCTAAACTAGAAGACGCAGAAGAGGAACTAGAGAGGGCGAGCGCAAAGGTGCGTCGCCTTTAAAAACAAAAGAAATTATAGTTTAAGAAAATAATGCACATAGTCGCATAGGGTATCGACAATATAGAAGAGTTAGAGCGTGTTAAGTAGGAGGAATTAGAGTAACGTCGTTAGACTTCTAATCCCCCTCCTATATCTTCTAAGGAGCTAGATCCTACGTTAATGCGTTCTCTAGATGCGGAATTTAGCGTTAGTTCTTTATACAAAATTAGTTCATTAGAATAGGAGGCGTTCTTTAGTAGAAACGGTTAAGCAACTACGAGCAGTTCTTAAGGTTGTGTATTAGTTCCTATGTGTTTTCTAAATTTAGGTATCCTTTCTATTTAATAAGATAATAATGATTTTTAATGTTTCCTTATGCCTTAAGGATTCTTTCCACTTCGTACTTATTTATATTTTCTACTATAATTTTTATAGCGATCGTAGCGCTATCTAGTGCTTTCTCTAGTAATAAAATATAGAATATAAGATGTATTCTTATCCCTTCTAGTAATAATAGTTCGTAGTTAGTGTTTAATAGTTTTCGTTTAATAATAAATAGTCCTATTTTCTTCTAGTCGAGTTTATCGCTAGGTCGTTTTATCTTTATGTTTTTATAGATAAGGTATACTTTATGCCCCTCTTCTAGGATTAGCGCTAATAATCTCTTTTTATCTACGTAATGCTTTATTCGGTTCTATAGGAAAATCCATTCTTTCTATAATTGTTTTTACGTGTTCGTAATAGTTGCTATATGCGCTATAGCTACTAGTGCGTGCATATTTTATGCCGCATGTGTTTCGATTATAGGGTTAAATCCGTAGTTTGCCCTAAATAGTGATATTTTTATGTTTTTATTTTCTAAGCTATTATAAGCCTATTATGCTAGAGGTAGCCATTCTACCTAATCGTTCTACTAATAGTTAACATAGCTTTATAGGTATTATTTAAGTATCTAGTTTAAGATTTCTATTTATCTATCTATTTATAGATAAAATACTATAGATAGATTCTACTTAATTTTTATAATTTCTATAAGGCTTTTCTAGAAGTTTAATGTAAATAACTTATCGCGATCTAATATTAGTTTTATTAGTAAACTATATTAAGCGATAATTATCTTAAAAACCATATATGCTAGGTCTTTAGTATTACTAGATTCTATATAAGGAATATAGTAGGCATATTTCGTGAGTTTATCGATGATGATTAGGATACTATCGTAGCTAACTCCTATCATTAGTTCTTTAGACTGTAGTAGTTTAACGATAAAGTCTATAGTTATTATTTACCATGCTCTTTTAGGTGGTGGTATTGGTTGTAATTTACTATATAGCGCGTGTCGTCCTGATTTTGCTTTATTATATATATCGCATTCCTTAATTATTGTTTATATAATTTTCCTACTTCCTAGGAAGTTATACGATCTTCATAGTCTATTAATTATCTTCCCTACACCCTAGTGTCTATATAATAGGTGTTTATGCATTTCTTTAACAAGTCGTTTCTAAAGTGTACTAGGAACATACTGTCGTTTGTTATATAAAAAGGCCTCGCCTTTCTTTATAACATATAGGTTCGTTTCCTAATTGTTTAGGTATTTATCGTTCTTAACGCTTAATGCGATTCGTCGCATCTATGTATTATCTAGCGTAGCTTACTAGGTTGCATTGATTTCTTAGGTGCCTAATATAAGGTTCCCGTCCTTATTAGTGCATAATAATAGTGCGTTATCTACTAGTTCTTCTAATTTTAAATCCTCTCTTTAGCTAAGCGCGTCTACTCTTCTGTTTTTAGATCCTTTTCTATATATAATTTTAAAATCATAGTCCGTAAGGGTTTCATACTATCTAATTTAACGTTTATTTAAATCCTTTATAGTTATAAATAAGGTCAGGTTCTTATAGTCTATAAACACCTTAATCTTATAGTTTACTCCTTTAAGGTAGTGTTTCTATTCCTTAAATGCTTCGATAATTACTATAAGTTCTTTATCGTAAATACTATAATTTAATTCTAGTCTATAAAGTTTCTTTAAGAGGAAGGCGACTAGATAAAGTCGTCCTTCTTTATCTTATTGTCCTAGTTGTCCGCCTAGAGTAAAGTCTAAGGCATCTATTTTAACTTTAAATAGTTTATCTAGGTCTACTATAAGCAGGACTAGTTCTTCTAAAATTTTACTCTTAAGTTCCTAGAATGCTTGTTCTTCTATATTAGTCTAGGAGAAATCTCGATCTTTCTTTATAAGGTTTATAAGTGGTATCGTAATTTTGCTGTAGTCGCGTATAAAGCGCTAGTAAAAGTTCGCGAATCCTAAAAATCCTCTAACTTCTTTAAGTGTCTTTAGTGTTGGCCATTCTTTAATTGCCTATATCTTTGATTAGCTTATGCTTATTTTTCTAGGTTAGATCTTAAATCCTAAAAATTTAACTTTCTACTAATAGAATCTACACTTCTTTAATTCGACTAATAGCTTATTATCCTATAGTACTTATAGTACCTTATGTACGTGTTTCTTATGTTCCTTAAGTGTGTTAGAGTAGATAAGGATATTATTAAGGTAGACAATAACGAATTTATCTAGTTGTCTTTATAAGACATTATTGATTATAGTTGAAAACGTGGCTAATGCATTTATAAGTCTAAAGGGCATTACTAAATATTTATAATGTCCTTTTATAGTTTAGACAGCGGTTTTCTACTTATGACCTTTTATAATGTAAATAAGGTTATAAGCCCCTTTAAGGTCGAGGGTAGTAAACTAACTAGCTTTTCCTAGTTTATCCCTAATTTCTACTATTAGTGGTAATAGGTATCGATTTTTAATTATAATCTCATTTAGTTGTCGATAGTTAACGCATAGTCGTAATTCTCTATTTTTCTTTTAAACCTATAGGATTAGGTATCCTGCTAGTGATTTAGATAGTCTAATATATCCCTTTCGTAGGTTCTCCTTTAGATACTCCTTAAGTGCTTTCTCCTGCTTAGGGTTCTAAGGATATGTCTTATAGAACTTAGGTTCCTTACTAGGCTAGAGTTTAATCTTATAGTCCTAGCGTATATGCTCTAGTAGTCCTGTTTCTAGCTCTCCGCTAAATAGCTTACTATACTTTAAGTATTCCTTAGGAATCTCTATTATATTAGCTTTAGGCTCTCTAGCGATCATATATATTCCTAGAGGCCTATTATAATTCGATTAAGGTGCCTTCTTCTTTAGACCGCTCTTATTATCGTAATCGCATCTTAGTATATCCTACTAAAGTTAGCCTATTCTCTAGTTGACTCTAGGATTGCTCGCCTATAACTAAGGTATCCCTAATATTATGTCGTGTCTTAAGATCACTATAATGTCTAATATAACGTAGTGTTTCGTGCCTTATATATAGATAGGAAGCTACGCAACCTCTATTTCCACTTATCCTTAGCTATACTTCACTACGCCTTCTTCTATAGTCGTAAGTCGGTAGGGCTTATCTTTATCTTTCTAGTGCAATTTAAATCTATTAACAAGATTTAGCGAGATATAGTTTCCTTATGCTCTACTATCTATCATTGCCTAGGTTTCTTTTCCTACTATTGTAATAGCGATAATAAGGTGTTTATGTCCGCCGACATTTACAGTATATAGAGACTAATTAGATCTCCGTCGAGAGAAAGGCCTTAGTTGCTCTAACAGCTGCCTTTTCCTAACTATTAATTCACCTCTCGTAGTGTTTAAAAAATACTCGGTTCCTTTAGAGCATAGGAGCGTAGGCGGCGTCTAGATCGCCTGCCTATTATACCGATCGAATCTAGGCTAAGCGGATTGCTCACTATAACACTATTTCCGCCGTCCTTATATTATAAGGTCATAGCTTAGATAGTGTATGCGTTGTCATCCTTAGTATAACATTTATTTTTAGACTTCTATAGTATAAGTTCGTTCTTATTGCGTTTCTAGATTATCTAGTGTCGTAGATCTATTTCTAGGAATAGGCTATATCCCTATTCTAGTATAAACTTTAGAAACCACCTATATTCTAATTTCTTCTATAGGTGTCGTCTATAATTATCGTATAAGCATAAAGCCTATAAGATCCTAGCGTGGTCTTAATATTAGGTGCTAAGTGCTAGGTGTTGTGCGCTAAGGAGACGAAGTCGTAGATTAGGGTGTGCTTCTACTTCGCATAGTCTTATGATTAGAGCGCAAGGGTTTATAATGTCTATCCCCCTAATCGTAACTCTAATAGGTTCTAGGTCCCCTTTACTAGTTAATAGTGCACTAACTAGACGATATTCTAGTAGCTTAGGTCCTTATAGGAGTAAAACGTGATTATAAGCGTTAGATAAGTCGATCAATCCGATCTCTAGTAGTTAAGTTCTATGTTCCTAATCTTCGTTCTTAATATAGACTATGTCTAATTCTTCCTCTAAGAAATAATTCCTTTCTAGTTTAGAGAAGTAGTCTTTACTATTAGTTATGCTAATATTTCTAGTTAGTAGTTTATCTCTATTAGTGGCTTAAAGTTTCTGTCCTTTAGGTATAGGCTTCTATTGTTTCTTAGGGCTTTAGCATTTATTTATAAAGTGCCCTGCTTTTCTATAGTTATAGCACTTTCCCTTTTCTTTATAAGTAGCGTCGAGTTCTATAGGTCCTAGGTGAGTTCTATACGCTATAGATCCTCCTCGTCGTTTACTAATGTTAGGTTGATTACGCTTAAACCTATAAAACCTATTTTATTTTCCGCCGCGTTTAAGTCGTTAGGCATAGTTCTAATTATTGATTTTAATAGCGTTTACGATAAATGCCTCGATAGTTCTAGGTCGATCCTACTTTAAGATTTCATCTTTTATATCTTTACGTAGTCTATTATAGAACAGTTCTATTTAGCTATCGTCATCCTATTTAAGTTTAGTAGCGATTCGCTAGAATTCTCGTGCGTAGTGCTAAGCGGATCTAGTTTATTTAAGTGACTTAAGTTTGCAAGTCGCAGTACGCAATTCGTCTAGGTCGCTAAAGGTATTCTTAAGGAGTTGTTCGAACTTCTTATAGTCCTTAAAAGCTTCGTCGGTTTCGGTTTTCCGATCCGTAGGACTATTATCGAGATAGTCTCTAAGAGTTAGCTCCTACTATTCTAATGCCTTGCCTATTAGAAGGTTTCTAATATAAAGAATTTAATTCTTAGCTGTGTTAAGGCCGTTATTAACCTTAAGGTAGGCTTTAGCTTAGGTTAAGAAGGTTCTAATGTCGCCTTTAGTTCTATTATAGCTCTCTAGCTTAGGGAACTTAGGTCGGCTATGGTTATTCTTTCCCTTATTAGTTTTAAGTTCCTCTAGCTGCTTTATAAGATATTCTATCTATTGTTTTATTTCCTTAATGGTTTCGGCTTACGCCGCAACAACTTAGGCTAGGGTGGTGGTGTTGCCGTTTATAGTAGACATCGTAAAGGTTAGTGCTGCTTAAGGTTTCAAGTGACTCACTAAATAGGACTAATCAAAATATAACAGTGGCTTATTCTAAGTCATAGAAGGGTCTATTTCTTAGGAAGTGAGTTAGGCAAATATAAGCAGGCTTAATACTAGATAAGTCGGTTTATCGTAGCACACAGTAAGTACCGTTAGGAAGTTATTCCTAATAGTAAAACTATTACTTAGATTAATTAGTAGAGATCTAGACTGCCTAGCTACTAGAATCTCCATCCCTTATATACTTATCTAGTTCTCTACTGTCCCTTAGATCATTTAAATCATTTGCATTCTACAATAATCCTTCGTCGCTAGATCATCTTAATGATCTAATGATCCATCACGTGACTTCCTTCCTAGTGCTATACCAGGACTATGGCTTCGCAGTGCGCCTGCCACAGACTGGCCCCACGTAGTGTCGTTTATAACAGTAAGCCTCCTATAAGCTATTAGTATAGATAAGTATATTATTAAGATATACTATTATAAAATTACTAAGGTAAGAGCTAAGGGCTTAATTAATATAGCGTTAGAATATTACTAATATACCTACTAATCTTAATAGGTAGATAAGCTATTTAAATAGGCTAAATTATATTTAAAAAGCTATTAGTTTTTTATAGCTAGAAGTTACCTATAACTAGTAAAAGATAGCCTAAATATCTAATTTTATAAACTATTTTATATAACTTAGTAATTAAAGTGTTTCTTTAATTAATAGTAATAAGTATTAGTCCTATTTAGTTATTTTATTTAATATATATTAGTTAATATAGAATTATTAACTATTATTCTCTTTTTTAACTAATAGTATTAAGGCCGCTACTAGAGAAGAGCTAGCCTAAATCTATCCTTTATTAAGTAGGTCTATTAGTTAGTAATATAGTTTAAGGAGCTAATCTTAGGATATATTATATAAAGCGTCCTAAGGTAATCCCTCTTTAGTCCTATCTACCTATATTTTAATATAGATATAGTAGTCTAGTTAGTCCTAATAAAGAGGTAGTTTATTTACCTTTAATTCTTAGAAAAGTCCTTAGAATTAGTATAGTTCTTTTAGTAACTTAGCTATCCTTAGTTATTCTAGGATTATTCTAAGCTAATAAAGATAAGAATTAATTTCTTAAATACTTATATATATAATAAGGATAGGTCTTTATATACTTTATTAGTAGTTTTTAAGATAATAGTAAAAGGCATAGCTAGGTAAGAGTTCGCTTATATAGTTCTATAGCTATTTTTATAGCTTTTTAATTTTATACTATAAGTTATTAATTAAGTATAGTTTACCTTTTATTATATTAAGTAGTAATTATTAGTATTCTAACTATAGTTAACGTAAGATTATAGGTTAGGTTAGTCTTAGTATAATATAGAAAAGTATAAAAAAGTTCTATTTATTAATATCTATATTAAGCCTTATAAAGAATATAATAGAGATTAATATATCTTAGGTTATAATTATAATTTATTAGGGCGCTATTAATAGAATCCTATTAAGTATAAGTTCTTTTATAATAGTATTATTTATTACTCTATAGTAGTTATAGCCTAAGTTAATAAATATATTAATAAGATAAGTATATTATATTAGTAATAGTATAAGAAAAAAATAAGATATTATTTTTTTTTATTTTTTACTACTTTTAATCTATCTTTTATCTATTTAACTTCTTAGTTATATTGCCTTAGACCCTAGGGGGGAGACTTCTCCTTAAGGTTTATCTTTTCCTAAGTCTAATAGATCTTCTAATAGTTAAGCGATTAAGACTTAATTTATCTAAGGAGGCCGCTATATAGGTTATAGGTAATATTAAAAAAAGTTATATCCTAATTTACTATAGTAGAGGTAAGAGCCTATAGTCCTCTTATATTATATCTCCTCCTAGGAAACCTATTTAGTATATAAGGCTTAATTATATAAAGATAAAGTAAATAGATAATAAATATTAGTTATTATTATATCCTTATTAGTATTAATTATTTATAAGTAGTAATAATTCTAGTATAGTTAGGTCTTTTACTTAAGTTAGTAAGATTTAAGATCTATAGTAATTTAATAGAGTTATTCTATAGTTATTATATAGTTATTTTATTTAACCTCTTAATTAACTATAAAGCTATATAGTTTATCTAAGAGTAAGCACTAGAGTTTTATTAAGTAAATTATATTAGACTATTTAAGGCCTTTAGTAAGTACTACCTTTTACTTAAAATATATAATAAATTAGGAGAATAGTTTATTCTATTTTTATTTAAAGAATCTTAATTCTATAAAAGCTATATTCTTTTTATATAGGTTACTAAATACTTTCTTTATATAGTTAAGAAAAGTAATAAGGTTAAATTAACCTATTTTACCTTTTATTTTAAAATAGGCTATTATTCTTTATTAAGTAAGAAAGGTAAGATTATTCTAAATAAATATAAACTAGGCTTTATTTAGCCTAATAAATTCTTAGTTAATCTATAGCTTATATAATATTGCCTTTTTCTAGGTATTAAACGCTTAGATTTTACTATTAAATTTTTCCTTAATAAGAAGAGGTTTCCTTTATATTTAGGCTAGTTCTAGGTTACTTACTATTATTTAGGAGGCGATTTAATAATATAACTTATATTTTTATACTTAGGAGAGGTTAAGTTCTTATATTAGTCTTTATAATTAATTTTCTAATTCTAAGATAGGACCTCCTTAATTAGTAAGAGGACTATACTCTATATTTATTTTTAACTAGTTCTAGAGATAGTAATTAATTATTATAGACTAACTCTAAGCGTATATAAATAGGCGTTATAATTATTATTAATTACTATAAAGAAAAGGAGAAAGGTAATAGGACTATATATTAGAGTGCTAAAAGGTACTCCTTTATATTATATAACCTAGCCTAAGTTAGTCTATACTAGACTAGCTTAGGTAAGCTCTAGAGCTAGTTAAAGGCTAACTCTATTATAATTTATAATAATTAGATAAGCTTAGTTATTATAACTATAGATAGTATTAATTTAGTACTAATTAATAAATTATATATATTCGTTCCTACTAGGTCTTCTAAGTAATACTGTTATAATGCACTAATATTATCGAGTAGTGCCTTTATATGATAGAATGGTAAATTTTTGACCATAATTTTTCTACTGTGCGGTCTCACGGGCAGTGGTACCATGTGTACACATTAAACGATACCCCGTCCTTTTAGGCTTTGCAACGAGCCTCTCGTCAGACTCTATGTATTTATTCTAATTTTGACGCTATACTTTGGCTAACTTCGCAACTCTATAATCACCCTGAGCGCGTTTCCATTTTGCCGCCTTGTTCCTATCCTGTCGTTGTACCCACTTCATCTACTTTCCTCTACCCTCGGGCCATCAATTCAAAAACTCGTACCCGTTTTTGGTGGCCTTCTTGCTGAGCCCTACGCCTACACATGGTTAGCCTTGAGTAAGAATGCCAGTAGGGAGTAAGCCGACCATAGATTTTCAGGTTGAGTCTCGTCTTTCCCCGCCTTTGCCTGGGCAACACTAAAGTAGCAGTGCAAGAGTTGTAATCTACTAAGTTGCCTCCCTTGATGGAGGGTCTGGGCCGCTTGTTCTGCCAACTAATAAGTACATTTCGCCCTTTTCTTCTGCGTTACTAGGTCGGTACCGGTCTGCGGCAAGTAGGTGCGTACTCTAGTAGCTTTCATTAGCACCCCCTGCTATGTATACGCTGTAAGTATACCGTGTACTACCTACCACTACCTGCACGCTAAATGTACCTGTTTTGGCAAGCGTTTGTTACTTGTACATATGTTTAACCCGCTCCTCCATCGCATAGCCCACTACTACTGCTGTAGGTAGTACAAGATAGACAGCATATTTTGGTACGATAGACTCCTCCAGTATGAGGTACTAGTACTATGGTTTACGGTCCCTCTTCTTTCCCATCAATCCCTCATCTTCTGTTCTCGCTTCATCTCGTCGCGCCGAGAAGTCGCTTCATCTATTTATCTATCTTCCTATTTTACATTGCGCAACTGTCGCTGTCCACTAGAGCGTCTCAAATAGCTCGGCTCGACAGGAACTTCTTCTCGGCTTTGTTGCTGTGACAGGTCACCAAACCCCCAACTCGCCCCCACACATAACGGTCTCAAACTACCACGATATACCGCCTCACAAAGAAGGGAAAGCTATCGACTTGAGACGACGGAGAGCATAATTCTCACCTTAGAAACTCTCTGGATTCTCATTCGATTGTTGCGGACGAAGGCACTCGGCATGACACTCGCCTCCTTAGCCAGCGTTGCAATCGAGCTGCTATGACCGACGCTGGTCGTGATTCATCGTGCGTGTCCTCCTGCCGGTTTTTCAGACGGCTGCTGTCGACCTCTGCTGTCGACCTCTGCTGTCGACCTATACTAATCTTCCTAATATCTGAAAGCAGTAGTTTCGGAGATTTGGACGCTCAACCGCTCACTCCTCAGGAGACACCCAGTCCTGCTGCATTCGCCAGTCACGGAACTGAGACTCCCCGGCAGCCGTACGCAGTCTCTAACGATTTGGGTGGTTTGACCCCACGGTTTGCCGAGGAATATTCCGTCTTCAACGCTACTCCTGGCAACCTCAGAGCATCTAGCAGCCGCTTCTTCGAATTCATCCCACCAAGCTCGACCAAGCACCACAAACGTCTACTCTCCACTGATAGCTCACTCGACGAAATCGTGGTCGATACAATTAATAAGACGTGGCGCAATCTCAATCAATACAAATTATCTGCCAAGAGCCGATATTCAACATTCTCGGTGTTACCCGAAAGTCAATCTTGCGAAGCAATCGAAACCATAAGTTCCGCAAAGCAATCCACAAGAAATCGCAGTCCTGCTAAAAAGACACGTCGGGAAACGTTAAGAGAAATAACTCAAGACTCTCCCATAATATCACCACCTCCTACTGCGCACAAAAGCGACAGGAACATCGCTTCCGAGCTCAGTATGCAGTATCACAACTCTGTTCTCCAGCCGGTCTTTGCAGAGCCATCGCAGCAGCAGCAGCAGCATCAACAGCAACAACAAGTACAAATACAAGAGTCTCGAGACATGGCTGCCCAGTCTTTTACAGCAAACACTGCCGATATATTCTCGTGTCCGCTCTCCGCATCTGTCGTAAGTCCTGCCTTCTGGGACTGTCAAGCATCTGTTGGCATGGACGTGGACTTTGGCGGCACTCCTTCTAGCATTTTTGCCTTAGCTGATGCCGACCAGCGTCACACAAACTCATTTGACTGGAACAATGATATTCAACTCTTTCAAGATGTTACTTTGCCACTTGCCCATGTCGATCATGGAAACAATCAGTCTAATCAACAAGACAGTCTCCACGTGTCTGGGAATCCACACCGACATCCAGGCGACCCTTTTGCTCTATTGGCCACAGATGTTATAGTTGATTCGGAACTAACGCTTACCCAGCTTAATGGCGAAGCTCCTATGTCCGAAGTCAGTGGACAGCTGCGAGGCGCCTATGGTATTGGCGAAAAAGCAATTGCTGAAGATCCTGGCTCGAGACCGACCATCCATCGCGCTGGCAGCAAGAAGTCCGCTCGAACGGGTAAGGCCATTGACCGGAAAGTCGCTCCTTCACCGCCTAAGCAAATGCGCAGTCGCACAAGCCTGATCAGAAGCCAGTCTTTGCCAAAGCTGGCGCCGGCAGCTCAATCAATGCTACGGGTTCTTGGTGATTCTGCGGCAGCAGAGCCTATCGAGGCAATCTCCGGACCGAACGGAAGAACCTCCCCTATCAAGGGCCAGCGCAGGCTTTCGTCGTTGGCATCGATACGAGAAACATTTCCAAGCAGGCCCCCTGCTTCAGTCCGTTTCACTATAGATGCTCGTGGCCGGGCTCGCGCTGAATCTACGGTAGGTCGTAGCGGTTGCTCTACCTTGGACATACTCAGAAGCCAGAGCAGCCGAAACCTCATGGCCCGCTCGAGCTGGGAGCTGTCCTCAGATGACGAGTCAGAGGACGACGATCCAATTATTATTCCTTCTAGAACTAACTCCTTCAACGCTTCGTATGCATTGCCTGATCCTCGCAAGCCCGTTGGCTCCGTATTTCACCGGCCGAGAACTAGCATCAGTAATCGAAGCGCCAACTCTACGGGGAGGGAAAGCTCCTCTCGGCAAGAGGATGAACTAGACTTGAATAATGAGGCGAAGTTAAGCGGTAGCCGCAGCCGGGGTGGAGATGCTGTTAGTGCAATTATGGAAATGCGCGGTGGTCGCATGAATCACGACGATCATGCGTCTTCATTCACGCAGGCTAGTGATGCGAACACAATCCATCGCGGCTTTCGAGGCAACGCAATTTCTCCGTTGAGCCTAGCAGAGTCTGGCTACGGCACGGATAGTCAAGGTGTCCGATGTGTTTGCAAAAGAAGCAGTTTTGATAAGAAGGCTTTTATGCTTCAGTGGTCAGTTTACTGCTGGTACCTGAGAGAAGGTCTTGAGCTGATCTGTGATGGCAGTGAATCTTGTGAGATGTGGCTTCATGGCAAGTGTGTTGGCATTTCGAAACGCACCATGACAAATATTTATATTTGCGCATTCTGCGCGAATACGACAAAAAAGGGTGCCAGTCGAACTGGTGATGATTTCTGTACGAACGCACTTGGAATAGCGATGACAGCAACATAAGGAATAAGTTCTATCAGGACCAGAAATAGTAGTCTAGAAAAGCGAGCAGTGTCCCATGGTCGATGTTTGGCGAGTTCTTGGATATTTATTTCGAAAAGTAATATACCACGGCGCTACGGCCTGGAGCAGACTTAATTCCTTGCATATGCTCTTTAGTACTTATTCTGCAACCCGTCAAAACATGAATAAGTGTCTTGATATATTCATCCATACATCGAGTGACTATATAGGTATTGCTGATAATGTAGAACAGTTGTATCTACATGCTGACTTATGCATATTCTAGAGTTATGCTTAGGCCGTGGGACTTAAACTTTTAAAATAGCTTATTTTATTACTTCGAAAAAAAACAGCCTCTATTAACGCTCTTTTACTAGCTATATAGTAGTGTATAGCTGTTAATAGAACTCTGTTTAGGCCTATTCTAGCATATTAATATAGCCTAATATAGCCTAATATAGCACTAAATAGGGTGCCTAGTCTAGCATAGAAATCTCTATAGAGAAAAATATATCTTTTTTAAAATATATTATTTCCTTATTTTTTTAACGTTCTTACTAGCGAAAATTCCTTATTTTTTAAAATAAGGATTTTAGTACATTCTAGCACTAGGGGTGGCAGGCCCTGGTCAGGCCCCCTAACCAGCTTGTATCGACAATAACGAAATAAGCTATTTTAAAAGTTTTAGTCGTACGGCCTTAAAGACTATTTTTTATTATTATAGTAGATGCTAGCAATTTCGAACCGGCTCTGTTAGAGCCAAGTATTACTATATTAACTTCTTAATTTCTATCTAGTATTATATAGTTAAAAAACAATTTAATTAAATTATTATTTTTATAATTTATTACCTATAATATATTAAAAATCTCTAGAGATATAGTAATATAAGGAAATACTAAAGGATATAGGGAAAACTTTTATACTTAGTAAAATAATATCTTACTCTTTTTTTATAATATTACTAATAGAATATATTTATTCTATTAATATATTTATTATATAACTATACCTCTATAGCTAAAATCGTATTTTTAGTCGCTATGCCTATATAAGTAAGATAAAATTAATTTTATAGTAAGGAATAGAAAGATAACTTAAGCTTTAGACATAGCATAATACTAGACTAACCCTAAGATAAGGCAGTAGTAGGCGTAAGGCCGACTAATGCCTAGTTAGAGGAAGCTTAACTATTAATATCGCCCCCTTCTTAACATAAGACCCTTAATGCGCCTAGCCTAGCACTAGACCACTAACGCCCTAAAAACCCTATAGAAACCCTAATTAAAAAAGTTCTATATTATATATATTATAATAAATATAATAAAGTCTTATCTTTAATCTATACCTTTATAAAACACTCTCTCCTCTAGCCTACCCCTAACCTAACTACTATTTCTTTTTATACTACTATTATTAAAATTATTAAAGTAACTATTATTAAACTATCCCCCTCTCTACGACCTCTTATAAGCTCCTAAGCATAGGTTATAGTATAGCCCTAGAGCGACCTTAAGGTAAAATTAGTCTCTACCTAATATAACTATAAACTTATTATATTAATATATAACTACTAGCTTAAAACACACCTCTAAATACTATAAGAAATAGTAGCTATAGTCTAGGTAGCCCTCTATAATAAAGATATTATAGCTATATACTAACTTCTATTTAAGGATATAGCCTTAACCTTCTTTTTATCTACTAAATAGTATATATAGGCCTAATAATAGATCCTAGACGCCTTTAGACTAGGCGTGACCCTATCCTACTAAATTTACTCTATAGTTATAAAAGGCATCCTCTAGGCCACTATCCCTTAAGACCTTACCTCCTTTATAGTAACACTAAGCATTAAGAACTAAATAATAATAGCTATAGCGCACCTAATATAGCCCTAGAGTAAATATACTATAAAAGTATTAATAATTATTAGCACCTATAGTATAGAGGTAGTAAATAACCTCTACCTCTAAGGTATCTTCTTTAACTTATAGTGCTTCCTATATAAACCTTATATAAATATAGTCTAGCCTTAGTAGTGCTATTACTACTATACTTTTAGCTATATTACCTACTACTACTAAACTACTATAAAATATAGATAATATATAGCCCTAGCCTACCCCTAACCTAAAGACTACCTAGCTAGTAATAGTCTTAATAAGATAAAATACCCTAACTATAATAGATTATATATAGCCTAGTCCTAAGACTACCCTACTATAGCCTATTATTAATAATAGGCATAAGAATTATACTACTATAGACCTCTATATTTTTAGATATATAGGTCCTAAAGACCCTATACTAGAGTAGCCTTATAACTATTCTATAGCCCTAACCTTACTCTAGGTTCACTATAGAAATAGGGATAAGACGTCTTACGCCTATAAGGCCGCCCTCTAGGACGACCTTAAGGCTTACTTAGCCGCCTTAGCTCTACCGCCTATAGTGCCTCTCTAGCCTAACGACCTATTACTATAATATTACCCCCCCTCTCTTTCTTCTTCTAAGATAAACTAGCCCTATACCGCCTTTAGACTACCCCTAGACTATTAATAATAACCCTATATCTTCTCTAGATAAGGATTCTATTATAAAACGTTTATAAATATAGCTCTAATATCTTACTAGCACTATACTATAGTAAAGAACTAGATATAGTCGCCCTCTAAGAGATTCCTTTAGACCGCCCCCTACCTTACCCTATATTGTCTTTATATTAGGTCCTTTAGGACTTAGGCTATACTGCTACTTATATATATAAATAATATAACCTAGGGTTATAGTTAGCTTACTCCTACTCTAACTACTACTATATTACCTTCTTATACCTCTAAGTCTATATCCTATATATCTACTCCCCCCTAGAGGTAGACCTAAGCTAAACCCTAAACGATATATAGCTAGGCCTAGGCCTAAGGCGACCCTTTATAATCTTTAGCGATTTTAACCTCTACTACCTTTTATAGTGCTATTATAGCTATACTTCTTAATATGCTAAAGCTACCTTATAAGTATTAGACTAGCTCTAGGTCGACCTTATTACGCCCTTAGACATAGTCACTTAGAACTACTAATAATAGATAAGTATAATTAACTTTATTTAGGCCTCCTTACTCCTCTATACCTTTTATAACTATCTACCTAGCCTCTTTACTAGGTCTAACTATAACCTATAACTTACTACCCTTTATACCTTTATATAACTACTAAATACCCCTCCTTAATAACGCTAGAATAAAGTAGACTAAGTAGTATTACTTAAAGCGGCTATAACCTAGCTCTAGCCTATTACTATATTAGACCTTATTTCCCTAAACTAGATCGACTATACTATAGATGCCCTTTATATAATATTAGAGGAGATTACTAGAGAGGTAATCCCCCTCTTATCCCTATATTATACCTAGGCTATAGACTAGTAGTCCCTAATAGTAAGCTAGGCCGCCTAGGATATAAAACGACTATAGTAAATAGCCTAGAGATCTAGATTACTAAGTAACTAATAAGCTATGTTTACTATAACTAAACACTAGGCCTAGGTAATCTATAAGGTAAAGTAGCTTATTTAGCACTAACACCTAGAAACCTTATTTAACGACCCTATAAGCCTATAGTAGTAAAATCGCTAGGTAAAATAAGCATAGGGTTTTATCCTTACTATAATACTAGACCTTGCCTACCCTAACTCTACTATGCCTACTACCTACTATAAAGAGAAAGCTAAGGTCCTTATAGAAAAGTTCTTCTCTACGCCCCTAATTAGCCCCTAGCTAGCACCTAGCCTAACCTAGCTATAGCCTAATTAATCCTTAGATAACCTACTATAACTAATCCTCTAGGAAGAAGTATAATCTATACTTAACTACTACTAGGCATAGAACATACTAGGCCCTAATAGAGTCCTATATAGCTTCTTATAAATACTCCCCTCTACCCTCTATAAAACCCTTACTATAATCTTTATAGTATGCCTTACCTCTAGATACTTCCTAAGACACTACTAGGCTAGCCTTACTATAGTAATCTAGAAACTAAATAAGACTATAGTAGAGCTCTACTTAGCTAGGGGTTAGCGCCTTATTACCCTTTTTAATATAATTAGTAAGCTTTTTAAAAAGATTATCGCTAACTATACTACCTTTAAGGTAGAGACGTATAGACTTCTACCTAAGGGCTAAATAAGGAATAGATAGAACTACTCTATAGACACTACTATTACTATACTTTTTAAGGCTATAAGGGTAGTATAGGCCTAATAAAGAGCTATATTAACTATATAACTAGATATAGATAGGGCCTTTAATAATACTAAATACTTATGCCTACTAGAAATCCTAGATCTTAAACTAGGCTTTTCTACTATATTTATCTCTTTTATTAAATCCTACCTTACTAACTATACGACCTAGATCTAGGTTAATAGCGACCTAGCCTTAATACTTTAAATTAAACGTAAGGTACTATAGGGTTACCCTCTCTCTTTTATCCTTTTTATTCTATTTATTATATCCTTTTACTATACCCTTACCTTAACCCTAGGCATTCTCCTTATTAGGTTTATAGATAATATAACCGCCTTAAATATAGCTCTAATAATTAAATAAGCTTATAGCTAGCTATATAGTGCCTAGGCGGTCTATAAGGAATAGTCTATATAAAACTACTTATCCTTTTTAGCCTAAAATTAACACTAATTAACTTTACCTAATGCCCTAGCCCTAATATATATCTACTATATCTCTATAATATAACCCTCCTATCTATAAAGGCTATATAATTCCTTAGTGTCTAGCTTACCCCTTACCTAGGATAGAACGCTTATATTAAGATGATTAAGGAATAAGGTGCTACTACTTAATAGGCCCTTATAAGATCTATAGGAAAATCATAAGGACCCTATATTAGGGCCGCTATTAGCCTTTATAAAATAGCTATTTACCTATAGCTTACCTTTAGCCTAACCCTCTAGCACTACGCTAATAATAGAGTATAAGGCCTAGTATAGGCCTTAGCTAGGATCTAAATATATTACCTATAGACTAGCCTTAGCGCCTTCTAAGCTATACTAAGCTACTACCTAGAAGTTAAAGCTAGCACCCCTCCCCTATATATATACTATACTCTTAGGAAAGCCTACTAACTTACCCTATAGGAGTCTAATAGGAGTATAGCATAGCTCTAGGCCGCCTACGCGTAGGTATCCTAGTCCCTCCCCTTTACCTAACGATGCTTCTAAAAACTTAAGCCCCCCCCCCTACTTACCTACCCTTACTAGGGAATACCTAGCTTCTTTAAAATAAAGATAGTATAAACCTATATTAAAGTTGCCTAGTAGCTCTATACTAAGTAGTATATATACTAGGAAGATATTAAGACCTACTAATAAGTATAAAATAGATACTAATATATCCTTTTTATATATTACCTACTATAGACCTATGCCGCCTCTATATAGTAGGTACTACTTATAGCGCCTAGATATATTAGGTTACTCTTTATCTAGCTCTATACTAATAAGATTAGACTAAATAGCTTTCTCTAAGATCGATAGGTACCTAGGGTAGATTTAGACTACTATAAGTATAATATTAATAGAGAGGATATCTTCTATATCCTATTATCCTACCTATACTAGCCCTTACCTAGCCCTAGGCCGCTCCCTTTCTATAATAGACATAATATAGCTCTAGCTTTAGACACCCCCCTTAGCCCTATACTTATAGCTAAGCTACTATAAATATAATAACTATAATACCTCTATAATACCTAGCTCCTCTACCCTATCCTAATATACCCCTAGACATCCCCTAGGTTAGGCCTACTCTATTCCTAGTCTATAATTTAATATAATACTTATAGTTAAAATTATTAATTCTTATCTCTTAACCTAGTCTAGGAATCACTATAGACCTACAGTGCACCTAGCCCTTCCTTAGCCTATTCCTACCTTTAAAATCTTAAAGTAAATAAAATCTAATATCTAGGCTATGCCTACTCTATCCTTAATTTTAAGCCGCACTAGCCCTAGCCTTAGCGGTTTCTAGACCTACCTTAGTCTTAGGCTTAGCCTAGGTCTTAGCTAGACCTAGACCGCCCCTACCTAACTCCTTACCTGCCCCTTTATCCTTAGACTCTAGAAAGTCTAGTTCTAAATTCTAATGCTCCTTAAAGTAGAGCTAGACTATCTTTATCTTAGACTTAAGCTAGGCTAGATATTAAGCAATTAGCTCTAAAACTTTAAGCTAGTAGGCTTATACTAGGTCTAAACTAGCCTTTACTATAACTATAGGTAGGTTCCGCCTAGATAACACACTACTATCTTAAACGGCCTTAGCCTAAATAACCCCCCTAGTATTAGCCTAGATCTAGAGTGCGGCCTAGGTAAGTATAGTAAACTCTATATTATTTAAAAATAGGCCTAACTTAGGCCTACTATAGTCCCTAACCTACTATACTATAGCCTAGGCTATAGGCTTAGCGGCGGTATTAAGCTATAATAGGTTAGTCTTAGACTTAGACTAAGGATAGAATAGGACCTATATAATAATAGGTCTAGTTTAGACCTATATAATTAGTATATATAAATATATAAGTAGCTAATAGGTTAGCACTAGACCTAGAGCAGGCGCGACCTAGGGGCGGTTTAGACTTATATAACTAATTATAATAGTTAGTATTACTAATAGACTTAAAACGGCCTATATATTAGGCGTAGGGTAGGGCCTAGAGTGCCCCCTTCTTAACCTCTTTTCCTTTCTAAGGCTAGACTTTATTAGCCTAGCCCTAATCTAGGAGAGGGGCGGACCTAGCCTAGGGACGACTTACTATAATTTTATTTTATTTAAAATAAAAAAAAAAAAGTTTAGGTTCTAGTTAGGAATTCTACTAGTCTACTAAGGTTAGCCTAGCCTTAATTTAGCTCTAACTAGACTATAATAAAGGAAAACTTTCTTAGACCCTAGCCTAGGGGCTAGTAGGACTAGCTATAGCCTTAGGGAGCCTCTAAAAGCTAGGATCGGTTAGAAAGGAAGCTAAGAAGGATAACTTACCTAGCGCTACTACTACTACTACTAATAATAAAGAAGAGAGGAATTTAGAGGGGCTAGAGCGTGTTTTTATTCCTAAAAATAGCTAGTAAATATAAGGCTTCTTTTAAGATTCTCTTATCCTCTACCTCCTTAAACTATTAGCTCTAGCCCTAGGATAGACCTAACTTAGTCCTAAGTAGGTAGTATAACACCCCTAGCCCTTACTTTTACTTACCTTTCTTTATCTAAAAGTTCTTTTAAATAGTAATATAATATATATAGTGTTCTATACTATTTAAAACCGCCCCTATCCTACCTTTAATATATATATATCCTATACCTATGCTAATTCTACTTCCCCCTTCCTATTTATACTATCCCCCTCTAATAACTCTCTTTAACTTTTTACCCTTTATTTATTTTACTTTATTTTTCCTTATTATAATATACGACTAATTATAGGTCGTATAGTGCTTCTATACTAACCCTACTAAGGTGCCGCCCTATTTCTATACCGCCCCTAATATTAAAGGGGAGGTTTTTCCCTTAGGATCTCTAGTTTTCTCCTCTCCTTAATATCTCCTTAGTAGTTCTAGATAGGTCTAAAGCCTAATTAGTATATTAATAATAATAAATATATATATTATTTAAATAGTATTATAATACTAATAGTAGAAATAGCTATAGTATAGTTAGGTTTATTATTATATAGTACTATATTATAATTTCTACTATTTAATTCTTTCTTTTTAAAATACTATCTATCTAAGGGTAATATATAGTTAATATAAGTTTTTTAATATTTAGGGCGATTATTATCTTAGTCTAAATAGTAGAAATAAACTTTAGATCACGATCGCTAAGAATATACTATAGAAGTCCTTAGTTATATATTATTAGGTATTATAATACTATAATAGCCTAAGATTTTACTATATAGTTATTATTTTTAGTAAGTAGTATAGTACGTTTAGAGAACTAATTATTAATTAAGTAGAGTATATTAAAGAAATTATAGCTATTAATAGCCTATATAATATTAACTAATAAAACTAATAGTAGGTCTATAATAAAGTCTAGTGTAATAGTATAAAAAGGCATAGGTAGATATAGTAGTAGTATTAGTTTACCTAGTAGTAGGTTATAATTAATTATATTTTCTTTATAAGGGCTATAATAAGCTATATAGAAGTAGATCTACTAGTTAAGGCTATAAATAAAGATATTAAAAAGTTTAGCGTATATTCTATCTATACTAAAATAGTGCTTATTATTATATATAGTAGTAAGGAGAGAGCGAATTTTAAAGAATAGTATATATAGTTTTTACTATCTAGTAAGGTTAATAAGGTAAAGTAATCTATCTAGTGTTCGCTCCTATAGTCTAATTAGTAGCTAAGGCTGCTTTTATTACTAAGGATATAGATTTTATTATTAGGCCTTATAATTCTAAAGGTATTTATATATTTTTTATAGATAAATATCTTTCCTATATCCTTTAATTATCTACTATTTAAACGCTAGATATAAGGTAGTATTAATAGTAGTAGTACTAAATCCTACTATTAACTTACTAAGTTTATTATATTAGCTAGCGTTTATAGTTCTATAGAGCGGCTAATATTAGGGTAGGCGTAAAAGTACATCTAGTATAATATTAAGAACGCCTAATATATAAAAAATATATAATTAAAACTATAATAGGTAGTTAGCTATACTTACTAATTTTAGATTTACTTTATTTAAGTCTATTATAGTAAGAGATATATAAGTAATAATACTCTTTATAGCGCTATAGTTAATAATAATATTTATTAGTTACCTATTTAACTAAATTATCTATTATAGTTTTTAAACTACCTATCCTAACGCTATAACCTTTACTTATATTAATATATATACTTATTTAATATATAAGGTTAGTTATAAAAGGAAAAGAATTAGTTATATCTAATATAGTAGGATTAATTAGCCTAGGATACTCTAACTATCTTATTTAATATAAAGTTAGAATATAAAGAGGCTAAAACCTTACTTATAAGTATTAATTTTAATAAATAAAGGACGATTAGGATTATAGTGCTAGAGGAAAAATTATATTAATAGGAAAGATTAGAGTTTTTTAAATACTACTACTTTTAATCCTATTAGTTTAAATATAACTTTTTACGTTTTTATCTTTTAGATAGGTTTTAATAGTCTAGTAATCTTAGCGCCTATATTATAAAGCTACTTAAGAAGCGCTATTTTTTATGCTTAGAGCGGTTTAAGTAACGCTATATACTATAGTATACCTTAGTAAATAAATCCTACTATACTAATAAAAGTTTCTAGCTCTAATGGGTTTATTATTATTACTATTTTAGTAAATATAATAAGGCGTTTATTAGTGTTTTAAATACTATTACTATTTATAATAAAGCTAAGTAATTATACTAATAGGAAGCTAATAAATAATTTCTCTAGAGAGATATATAGCCTTTTTTCTTACGTCTAGATAAGGAATATATATAAGTGCTTAATATATTTCTCTTATATAGTAGATAAGATAAGGATATTATTAATAAATATATAGATAAAAAGGCAGTCCTAGAATAGTTATTTATATAGTATTATATATATAGTAGTATATTCTAGAATCCTATAAGTATAATGTTAGAAACTTTAAGGCTATATTTAGAAATTATAATTATATAGTTTTAATAAGAAGGGTAGATACTAAATTAGAAATAAAAGCTTTTACTATTAAACATTAAGTAATACTTATTACTATAAACACTAGAAATTATATTACCCTAGTCTAGTAAAGGATATATATTAGGGATTATTATTATATTAAGTAGGCGTAGGTCTACTACTATATAGCTTTTTTTAATACTATTAATAGTCTACTAGACTATAAATACTATATATATAATAGACATTAGGTTAAGCATTAGATTAAGCTTACTAGTTTTATAGAGGCGATTATAATATTTATTAAGTATAGTATAATCTTTAAGTCTAAAAGGGTATAAGTAAATTACCTATTTATAAGTTTACTACCTTTTAATTAGATTAATATATATTGTCTTACTATTATCTAATAAAATAAGGCCCTAGTTATAATAAATATTATATTACTTAGTTACTAGTTTTAATGTTTTAGTAAAATTAGGCTTAGCGTTTAATATCTTAATACTAAAGTAGTTTATAATAACTAGGACTATCTCTAGTTAGGAAATACTATAATTAGGCATTCCTATATCTATATTAAGTATATCTATTAATAAGGGCGTGTCTTTTCTTAGTATATAGGGTTATACCTATATTATTAGTTTATTTAGGAAAAAGGTAATTTAGTATATATATTCTATACCTATATATAGCTAGAGTTAACGAAGGCGCTAGTTTATTTAAATATATAGTAGTTTCTTTAACTAGTTATAGACTATAAGTATTTCTAGGGTGCGACTATTAATAGTAGCGTCTAGTATACTATCGACTTTAGAGAGAAAGTATACTAATATACTTACCTCTAGTAACATTATAGTAATTCTATCTAACTATATTATTATAAATAGCCGCTACTACCTAGGATAAATTATATAGTTAACCTTTAATATTACTATATATGCCTAATCTTACTAGATTAGTTAGAATATATAGGTATATAACTTAGTATTTTAAGCGCTATATATAGTAACCCTTTCCTTAATATAGTCTATTTATACTCTATATTTATATAGGAATAAGTTACCTAAAAGGAGCTTTAGGCTAAGGCTATTAATTATATTAGCACTAGCTATAAAATATATAATAATATCCTTTATAGGTAGTCTTCTTTTAGTATAGAAATTGAATATAGTTCGCTTTATAACCTTAAAAGATAACTTTACTCTTTAGACTGGTTTTACTAGCTCTAGTTTAAAATAAATATTTAAACTATTTACCTAGAGCTATATTTTATTAATAAGAGAGGTAGAAGCGCTACTATCTAAGTAAATATTAAATACCTTTTTATTAATAGCGAATTTAATTAGGAGGTATATATAGGTTAGGTAATAGCGTTCTTAGAGGGCTTCTATGTTAGGTCTTAGGATAGCTTTAACTATCTTAGCTAATTCTACTACTAGTTTTAACGCTATAGTAAGAAGAAAAGCTATATCTATATAATTATTACTAGTAGTCTAATTATTAAAATAGTTAGTATACCTATTATTATTATTAGATTCTATATCTTTAATTAGGGCGTATCTATATTATTTAAGGCTCTTAATTTTAGTAGAGATATTATCTTTATTAGACTATATTATATAGATTTTCTCCTATAAGTATATTTACTTTAGCTATTACTTTAGGAAGCTTTACTATCTATTAGCTTAGTTAAATTACTAATTCTAATGTTTCTTATATAGCTTAAGGAATAGCTCGCTATAATTAGATTAGTCTAGCTATAGAGCTAGGCTTAATTAGTAGTCTTATCCTTCTATACGTTTATTTTAATAAAAGTAGTAGTTATATTAATAGTTTTAACTATCTTATTAAGACTAATTAACTTAATATCTATTATATATACTACTATTTATAAGCTAGTACTACCTCTAGGGGCAGTTCTTCTACTAGAATTAGTATCTATCTTAGTATATATTTATCACGGACTGGCCCTAGGCGTATGCGAATAGGCGTTATAATTATTATTAATTACTATAGAGAGAGAAAGGGAGATATTAGGACTATATATTAGGGTGCTAAAAGGCGCTCCCTTATATTATATAACCTTACCTAAGCTAGTCTATACTAGACTAGCTTAGGTAAGCTCTAGAGCTAGTTAAAGGCTAACTCTATTATATACCCCCTGCGTATAGGTCGGACCTAGTGTAGGGTGCCTATAGAATAGGCTTAGCATAGTAAGGAATTAAATATTATATATAAAAAGGGAGATATAGTATTAAGTATATACACTATATTACTTATACTATATAGGTCTAGATTAAAGTTCTACTAGGTTATATAATGTTTATAATAGTATAAGGTATATATACTATAGTATCTATACTATATTAGAAAAATTTCTTACTATTGCTATTTAGTACCTATAATATAAGACTATTATTAATAACTAGCCTATATAAAATATATTTATTAAATTTAATATTATTTAGGCTAGTCCTTATAATTCCTATAAAGGCTATAGAAGGAAATATATAAAAGCCTTTTATAAAGGTATTATAGAATAATAGTATTATATAATAAGCTCTTTATAATTTAATAGAAATATAGAAATTAGTAATAATAGAATTATAAGGAAAGGTTGTATATACTATATATTAAGAGGGCTATTAGATCTTATTTATATTATAGTTAGGCCGTTTATATATAAAGTCTAGGTTTACTATAGCTTATTGTTTTTTAAGGGCGTTCTTAATCCTATAATATTTATAACTAGCTATATTTAACTTTTTAATTTAATCTATAATAATTTAAAATATAAGAGAAACTTAATAAGCGATAATATCGACTAGCCTAAATAATCCTAGACCGCCTCCTAGTAGGAACATAAACTCTATAGCCTATAGACGTACTATACTAAAATAAACTAAGGACAGTATTCTTATTAAAGATAATTTAAGTAACCTATAATATAGTATTAATAATATTATATCCTTTCCTTATATAGGCTATATTAAGTACGCCCTTACCTTAGGCTAGCTTAATTATATTTTAGGCTATAGTAAAGCCTATACACCCTATACTAAGCATAGTATTAAATGCGATTAGGATATAATTCTAATTATAAAGGTTCCCTAACTATATATAGTACTAGAAGCTATATAGGATTATATTATAGTAGGTGGTTCTATTTTAGAGCTATTATATAAGAAGATAATAACTACGCCTAGTTATAAGGCTATATTAACTATTTAGTATTAAAAGCTTATATAGGAGTTTAATACTACCTTAGCTTTTACTACTAGCTAGCCCTAAATTAGTTAGGATATATTTACTAGTAAGAGTAATAATAGTAGGCCTATTACTACTCTTATTATTTCTAGCTTTAACTAAAGTAGTATTTTAGCCCTAAGCTATAGTAGTGCTAGTAGATTTAGTGCTAGGGCGGTTAAAGCCTTTACTTATAAGTTAGGGCATAGTTATAGTTATAGACTAGGTAAGAGTTTAGGCTAGGTTTTTAAGAGATTTATCCCTAATATAGTAAGTTTTCTAGACGTAATTAGCTATCTATAATTATTTTAAGTGCTAATTAGAAAATAAGGAGCTTTACCTACTACTAGCTTATATTAGCGTCTACCTAATTCCTAGTTAGGTAATACTATTAGCTTATCTATAGACACGCCTAGTACTAGCTCTTATAGTCCTTAAGTAGAAGAGCTTAGTTTTTCTCTAGCTATATATATAGACCTTTTTAATATTAGCTTATCTATATCTACTTATATTATATAGCGTACTATATATAAAGCTAAGCGCACTAAGCGTAAGAGATCTTATAAAACTTATAAGTATTACTATAAGGTAGCTAATACTAAATTAGCCGTCTAATAGAAGGCCTAGGAAATTACTAATATAGAGCTAGCCGCCTATAAGAAAATTATTTTAGAGGCTAAATAGAGCTATACTAAAAAGCATATAGAGCTATAGGTAAAATTTAAAGTAGAGGTTATTATAAAGGCTTAAAAGCGTTCTATATTAGCTTTTAAGCGACTTACTAGCTAGAATATATATGCTTAGTAGCTTTTTACTAATATATATTATAATATATATACTTATAACACTACCTCTAGTAGTATGCCTTTTACTAATTTATAGCCTATAGCTAGACTAGGATATATTTATAGCTATCTATCTTAATTAGGCCCTACGCCCTCTAGTAATTTAGCTAGGACCTAAGGTAGGGGCGTAGTATGCCCTCTCTAACCTATAGATATACTTAATACTTTAGGAGATTTTAATAAGTTTATAGCTATAGTAAAAGAAAAGTATAGTATTTATAATAATAATAATAATAGTATAGGCGCGCCTACTAGTAGTGCTAGTCTATCCTAGTAATAGGATTTTTTTTTATTATATACTTACTTAGCTTCTTTAGCTAGAAATAGAACTAGAGAAAAATAGAAAAGTTAGCTTTAGATTAATATAGAAATAGAAGTTATAATTAAGAGATAAATAATTAAATAAAAATATATTAAATTTATAGTTTCTTAGTATAAAATTACTATTATTATAGACTATTATTATCTATAGCTAGGCCCTATTTAGTCCTAAAGTCAGCTAAGGCGCTTATATTATAGAAGGACTTAAGAGGCTCCTATATTAGATGTATATAGCCTTTCTATTTAATTAGGGCTTCTCTTTACTTACTATAACTATATATATTTTAGACGTATATAATTTCTAAAACCTACTATTCCTTATAAGTGCCTATAGCGTCCTAGACTAAGATTAGGTCTAGTTTAGAATCTTATAAGATTTAGGATAGAAGTAGATCTATAGCTACTAGTTTAATTAAGTTAATATAAAAAATATTATATATAGTTTTAGGGGTGTTAAGCTAGATACTTAAAGGTAAGGGTATTAAGAAGATAGTAAATTTTTAATATACCTAATTAAGCTTCTAATTTAGTCGATTTATAGTAATATAGTAAAGTAAGAGCTATACTTTATTACTAGGTTAGAAACGTATAGTAGCGTATTATTTAAGGTTTATTTTATCCTATTAACGTCACTAGATAAAGGCGCACGCTGCTTAGGCTTTTTTATAGCTATTATAAATATATTAGAGAAAAGCTTTAGCCTAAGCTAAAGTAGAACTTTTCCTAGCTATAGTTAGGCTAGAGAAGGATGATTAAATTAGTTTAAGATAAAATCTATAGAGGAGTAAGTTTAGGCTTATACCTATTATTAAAGAATTATAGTTATTAAGTAATAATTATATAGCTATAAGATAATTAGGCTAATTAAATTAATCTATTATAATTAAGGTATATAGGATAGCCTAAACTTCCTAGTTAGCCTATTCTATACCTCTATCTATCTAGGGATAGTATAATATTAATAGTAATTATTTAATTCTAGTATAGGCATAAAGGCGACGCTAGAATTTACCTATCTAGTCTAACCCTTAATCGCTAATAATTTTATAGGGAAATCTATAAAATCGCTACTAGTATAATAGGAATTATTCTATATAAGCGTTAGCTAATATAGAGGTTATAGTTTTAAGCTATATATATTTAGTTAAATAGTCTATAATTACTAATAGGTATTATAGGTCCTTATCTATATAGGCTAGTAGGTCTATTATAAAATTAATAGATATCTATTATTAATATTAATTAGGTACTAGTAAAGGTTATAGAAGTCCTTATTAGAGTTATTATAATTTATAAGTAGTAAAACACTAGTAGTTATAGATAAATTATATAACTATATCTACTATACCTAGCTAGTAGAATAAATAATATAGTATTTAGAGGGTATTATTTTTACTATAGTAGTTAATATATTTTAACTTATATACTTACTAGGTTAATTATATTATTAATAGTTAAAAACTTAGTATCTATATTTAGCTATAAAATTATACTATTTTAAATATACTAAGCATATAATCTAAAATTTACTTATATATATTAGCTTATAAGGAGAATTTATAGACGCTTTCTTATATATATTTAATCTTATAGGTATATATTAGGTCTATATTAATTATAGTATTTTATAGGCTTATAAGATTAATATTAGACAAGACATCCTAGCTATATAGTGTTATAGCTACTATTAAGATAAGGAGGAGTTAGACTAGGCGTATTATAAGGACTATAGGCGGCATAGGGGAATCGTATAGCTCCTTATAGCGGCTTAATGCGTCTAGTTAGGTCGCCTACACTCCTAGTTAGTATAATAGGATATATTAGAAAATAAAGAGAAATTCTACCTAGCGCGCTTACTATTCTAAAAAGAGATATAGGCTAGTAAAATATTTAAGATTTTTATAATTAGTTAAGATTTAAAATAGATCTTATAGGCTATATAATTCTACCTCCTATAAATATAGGTATAATACTACTATAAGTAATTCTTTATTATAGATAGTATAGTTCTATTTAGCCTTAGATAATTTTATAGAATAATAGGCTATTAGTATAAATATCCAATTTTTATTCTTTTATAATAAGTAGCTATTAAAGGTAAACCCTAAACTATCTATTTCTATAATAGTTTCTTAAGTTAGGTCCTAGAGGCTAAGGCATAGCTCCTAGAGAAAAGCAGTCTTAAGCGTCTAGAATATGCGTTCTTTTATTTCTGTCTAGGTAAAAGGGATATATTTTTCTATTAAATAGTTTAGTAGTATTATAACTACTAAAGAGTTTAGAATAAAATTATAGTAGAAGTTAGTAAAGCTAAGGAAACTATATATTCCTTTAACTATTTATAATAGTTTCTATATATAGATAGTGTAAATTCTTTTAAGGTTAGGGCATAGGGCTATGCCTACTTAAATAATAAATCCTAGATATTTTATAGTTTTAATAGTAAACGCGCTCTTTATAACATTAAGGAAGAGCTTAGCGTACTAGAGCTTCTATAGAACGACTTTAACCTTATTAAGATAAGCCTCTTATAAGCTATTAGTATAGATAAGTATATTATTAAGATATACTATTATAAAATCGCTAAGATAGGAGCTAAGGGCTTAATTAATATAGTATTAGAATATTACTAGCGCGCTTACTAATTTAAATAGGTAGATAAGCTATTTAAATAGGCTAAATTATATTTAAAAGGCTATTAGTTTCTTATAGCTAGAAGCGACCTATAACTAGTAGAAGGCGGCCTAGATATCTAATTTTATAAACTATTTTATATAACTTAGTGACTAAAGCGTTTCTTTAATTAGTAGTAATAGGTATTAGTCCTATTTAGTTATTTTATTTAACGCGCGATAGTTCATATAGAATCGCTAGCTACTATTCCCCTTCTTAACTAATAGTACTAGGGCCGCTACTAGAGAAGAGCTAGCCTAGATCTATCCTTTATTAAGTAGGTCTATTAGCTAGCGATATAATTTAAAGAGCTAGTCTTAGGATATATTATATAGAGCGCCCTAGGGTAATTCCTCTTTAGTCCTATCTACCTACGTTCTAATATAGACATAGTAGTCTAGTTAGTCCTAATAGAGAGGTAGTTTATTTACTTTTAATTCTTAGAAAAGTCCTTAGAATAAGTATAGTTCTTTTAGCAACTTAGCCGTCCCTAGTTATTCTAGGATCGCTCTAAGCTAATAAAGGTAGGAATTAATTTTTTAAATACTTATATATATAATAAGGATAGGTTTTTATATACTTTATTAGCGGTTTTTAAGATAGTAGTAAAAGGAATAGCTAGGTAAAAGTTCGCCTGTATAGTTTTATAGCTACTTTTATAGCTCCTTAATTTTATACTATAAGTTATTAATTAAGTATAGTTTACCTTTTATTATATTAAGTAGTAATTATTAGTGTTCTAGCTATAGTCGACCTAAGATTATAGGTTAGGTTAATTTTAGTATAATATAGAAAAGCGTAGGGAAGTTCTATCTATTAATATCTATATTAAGCCTTATAAAGGACATAATAAAGATTAATATATCTTAGGTCGCGACTATAATTTATTAGGGCGCTATTAGTAGGATCTTATTAAGCATAAGTTCTTCTATAATAGTATTATCTATCGCTCTATAGTAGTTATAGCCTAAGTTAATAAATATATTAGTAGGATAAGTATATTATATTAGTAATAGTATAAGAAAAGGATAAGATATTATTTTTCCTTCTATTTCTTATTACTTTTATTCTACCTTTTATCTATCTAACTTCTTAGTTATATTACCTTAGGCCCTAGGGGGGAGACTTCTCCCTAGGGTTTATCTTTTCCTAAGTCTAATAGATCTTCTAATAGTTAAGCGATTAAGGCCTAATTTATCTAGGGAGGCTATTATATAGGTCGTAGATAGTATTAGGAAGAGTTATGTCCTAATTTACTATAGTAGAGATAGGAGCCTATAGTTCTTTTATATTATATCTCCTCCTAGGAAACCTATTTAGTACATAGGGCCTAGTTATATAAGGATAAAGTAGATAAATAGTAAATACTAGTTATTATTATATCCTTATTAGTATTAATTATTTATAAGTAGTAGTAATTCTAGTATAGTTAGCTCTTTTACTTAAGTTAGTAAGATTTAAGATCTATAGTAATTTAATAGAGTTATTCTATAGCTACTATATAGTTATTCTAGTTAACCTCTTAGTTAACTATAAGGCTATATAGTTTATCTAAGAGTAAGCGCTAGAGTTTTATTAAGTAAATTATATTATACTATTCTAGGCCCCTAGTAAGCGCTACCTTTTACTTAAAATATATAATAAATTAGGAGAATAATTTATTCTATTTTTATTCAAAGAATTCTAATTCTATAAGGGCTATATCCCTTCTATATAGGTTACTAAATACTTTCTCTATATAGTCTAGAAAAGCAATAGGGTTAGATTAATCTATTTCGTCCTTTATCTTAAAATAGGCTATTATTCTTTATTAGGTAAGAGAGGTAAGATTATTCTAAATAAATATAAACTAGGCCTTATTTAGCCTAATAAATTCTTAGTTAATTTATAGCTTATATAATATTGCCTTTTTCTAGGCATTAAACGCTTATAGTTTACTATTAAATTTTTCCCTAATAGGAAGAGGTTTCCTCTATATCTAGGCTAGTTTAGGGTTGCTTACTATTATTTTAGAGGCGATTTAATAATATAACTTATGTTCTTATACTTAGGAGAGATCGAGTTCTTATATTAGTCTTTATAATTAATTTTCTAGTTCTAAGGCAGGACGTCTCTAATCGCTAGGAAGACCGTACTGTATATTTATTTTTAACTAGTTCTAGGATAGTAGTTAATTATTATAGACTAGCCCTAGGCGTATATAAATAGGCGTTATAATTATTATTAATTATTATAGAAAGAGAAAAGGAGATATTAGGACTATATATTAAGGTGCTAAAAGGCGCTCCTTTATATTATATAACCTTACCTAAGCTAGTCTATGCTAGACTAGCTTAGGTAAGCTCTAGAGCTAGTTAAAGGCTAACTTTATTATAATATTAGTCTAATTAATATTACTATTACTATTACTTATACTACTTATATAATATCCTTAGGATAGTAATAATTAATATCTATATAGTTAATATACTATAACCTCTATAGCTAAAATCGTGTTTTTAGTCGCCGCGCCTATATAAGTAAGATAAAATTAATTTTAAAGTAAGAAATAGAAAGGTAACTTAAGCTTTAGATATAGTATAATACTAGACCGACCCTAGGATAGGGCAGCGGTAGGTGTATAGCTAACTAGCGCCTAGTTAGGGGAAGCTGAACTATTAACATTACCTCTTTCCTAATATAAGACCCTTAATGCACCTAGCCTAGCTCTAGACCACTAACGTATTAAAAACCTAATAGAAACCCTAATTAGAAAGATTTTATATTATATATATTATAATAAATATAATAAAGTATTATCCTTAATCTATATATTTATAAAGAACCCTCCTTCCTAGCCTACCCCTAACCTAGCCCTAATCCCCCTCTATGCCGCTATTATTAAAATCGTCTAAGTAACTATTACTAAACTATCCCCCCCCTTATAATCTCCTATAAGCTCCTAGGCATAAGTTATAGTATAAACCTAGAGTGCCTCTATAGTAAAACTAGTCCCTACCTAATATAATTATAAACTTATTATATTAATATATAACTACTAACTAGAAATATAACCCTAAATCCTATAAGAAATAGTAGCTATAGTCTAAGTAGCCCTCTATAATAAGGACGCTATAGTTATATACTAGCTTCTATCTAGGGACATAGCCCTAACTTTCTTCTTATCTACTAAATAATATATATAGGCCTAGTAATAGATTCTAGATGCCTTTAGACTAGGCGCGACCTTATCTTTAATATCTACTCTATAGTTATAAAAGGAATCCTCTAGGCCTCTATCCCCTAAGATCTTACCTCCTTTATAGTAATACTAAGCGTTAGAAACTAAATAATAATAGCTATAGTACGCCTAATATAGCCCTAGAGTAAATACACTATAAAAGTATTAATAATTATTAGCACCTATAGTATAGAAGTAGTAAATAACCTCTACCTCTAAGGTATCTTTTTTAACTTATAGTGTTTCCTATATAAATCCTATATAGATATAGTCTAGCCTTAGTAATACTACTAATACTATACCTTTAGCTATATTACCTATTACTACTAAACTACTATAAAATATAGATAATATATAGCCCTAGCCTACCCCTAACCTAATAATTATTTAGCTATTAATAGCCCTAAAAAGATAAAATACCTAAACTATAATAGACCGCACCCTACCTAGTCCTAGGACTACCCTAATATAGCCTACTACTAATAGTAGGCATAAGAATTATACTACTATAGACCTCTATATTTCTAGCTATATAGAACCTAAAGACCCTATATAGGAGCCGCCCTCTATTATACCTATAGTCCTAACCTTATACTAGGTTTACTATAGAAGTAGGGATAAGACGCCTTACGCCTATATAGCCGCCCCCTAGGGCGACCTTAAGGCTTACTTAGCTACCTTAGCTCTACTACCTATAGCGCCTCCTTAGCCTAACGACCTATTATAATAATACTACCCTCTCCTCTCCTTCTCTTCTTAAGGCTAACCGGCCCTACGCCGTCCTTAAGCTGCCCCTAGACTACTAATAACACCTCTATATCTTCCCTAAATAAGGATACTATTATAGAATATCTATATATATAGATTAAATATCTTACTTATACTATACTATAGTAAAGAACCTAATATTATCGCCCTCTAAGAAATTCCCCTAGACTACTTTTTACCTTACCCTATATTATCCTTATACTAAGTCCTTTAGGACTTAGGCTATATTACTACCTATATATATAAATAATACGACCTAGGGTTATAGTCGGCTTACTCTTGCCCTAACTATTATTATATTACCTTTTTATATCTCTAAGCCTATATCCTATACCTCTACTCCCCTCTAGAGGTAGACTTAAGCTAAACCTTAAATAATATATAGCTAGGCCTAGGCCTAAGGCGACCTCTTATAATTATTAGCGATTTTAACCTTTACTACCCCTTTTAATACTACTATAGCTATACTTCTTAATATACTAAACCTACCTTATAGGCACTAGACTAGCTCTAGGTCGACCTTATTACGCTCTTAGGTATAGTTACTTAGAACTATTAATAATAGATAAGTATAATCGACCTTATATAGGCTTCTCTACCTCTTTATATCTCTTATAACTATCTACCTAGCCTCTTTATAGGATCTAACTATAACCTATAACTTACTACCTTTTACGCCCTTATACGACCCTAAGAGAACCCTCTCTAATAATAATAAAATAAAGTAGACTAAATAGTAGTATATAAGGCGGCCTTATCCTAGCTCTAACCTATAGCTATATTAGATCTTATCTCTCTAACCTAGATTAACTATACTATAGACGCTCTTTATATAATACTTAAGGAGATTATAATAAGGATAATCCCTATATTAACCTTATACTATACCTAGGCTATAGACTAGTAGTCCTTAATAGTAAGCTAGGCCGCTTAGGATATAAAATAATTATAGTAAATAGCTAAGAAGTCTAGCTTACTAGGGGACTAGTAAGCTATATCTACTATAACTAAACACTAGGCCTAGGTTATCTATAAAGTAAAGAGACTAGTCTAGCACTAACACCTAGAAACTCTATCTAACGATCTTATAAGCCTATAGTAATAAAACCGCTAGGTAAGATAAGCGTAGGGCTTTATCCCTACTATAATACTAGACCTTATCTACCTTAACTCTACTATACCTACTACCTACTATAAAGAGAAAGCTAAAGTCCTTATAGAAAAGTTTTTCCTTATACCCCTAATTAGCCTCTAACTAGTACCTAGCTAGACCTAGCTATAGCTTAACTAGTCCCTAAATAACCTACTCTAACTAATTCTCTAAGAGGAAGTATAATCTATGCTTAACTAATACTAGGCCTAGAACGCTCTAGGCCCTAATAAAGTCTTATATAGCTTCTTATAAATACTCCTCTCTACCTTGTATAGATCCTTTATAATAATTTTCTTAGTATATCTTACCTTTAGGTATTTCCTAAGATATTACTAGGCCGGCCTTACTATAATAATTTAGAAACTAAATAAGACTATAGAAGAGCTCTACTTAGCTAGGGGGTAGCGCCTTATTACCCTTCTTAATATAATTAGTAAGCTCTTTAAAAAGATTATTACTAACTATACTACTTCTAAGGTAGAGATATACTAGCTCCTACCTAAAGGATAAATAGGGAATAGATAGAACCGCTCTATAGATACTACTATCGCTATGGTTCTTAAGGTTATAAGGGTAGTATAGGCCTAATAAAGGGCTATATTAGCTATATAACTAGATATAGATAGGGCCTTTATAATTTTAAACACCTATGCCTATTAGAAATCCTAGACCTAGAGCTAGGCTTCTTTACTATATTTATCTCCTTTATTAAATTATACCTTACTAATTATATAACCTAGATCTAGGTCGATAGCGACCTAGCCCTAACTCTTTAAATTAAATATAAGGTGCTATAGGGCTCCCCCTTCTCCTTTATCCTCTTTATTCTCTTTACTATATCCTTATACTATGCCCTTGCCTTAACCCTAGGCATTCTCCTTATTAGGTTTATAGACAATATAACCGCCCTAAGCATAGCTCTAATAACTAAATAAGCTTATAGCTAGCTATATAGCGCCTAAGAGGTCTATAAAGAATAGTCTATCTAGAACTACCTATCTTTTTTAGCTTAAAAATTAATACTAATTAACTTTACCTAACGCCCTAGCCCTAATATATACCTACTATATCTTTATAATATAACCTTCCTACCTATAAAGGCTATATAGTTTCTTAGCGTCTAGCTTACTCCCTGCCTAGGATAGAACGCTTATATTAAAAAGATTAAGGATTAAGGAGCCACTATCTATTAGGCCTTTATATAATCTATAGGAAAATTATAAGGACCTTAAATTAGAGCCGCTATTAGCCTCTATAAAATAGCTATTCGCCTATAGCTTACCTTTAGCCTAACCCTCTAGCACTATACTAATAATAAAGTATAAGGCCTAGTATAGGCCCTAGCTAGGATCTAGATACACTACCTATAGACTAGTCTTAGCGCCTTTAAAGCTATACTAAGCTACTACCTAGAAGTTAAAGCTAGTACCTCTCCTTTATATATATATTATACCCTTAGGAAAGCCTACTAGCTTACCCTATAGGAGTCTAATAGGAGTATAGTATAGCTCTAAGCCGCCTATATATAGGTATCCTAGTCCCTCCCCCTTACCTAACGATACTTCTAAAAACTTAAACCCCCCCTCTATTTACCTACCTTTACTAGGGAATACCTAGCTTCTTTAAAATAAAGATAGTATAAACCTATATTAAAGCCGCCTAGTAGCTCTATAATAAGTAGTATATATACTAGGAAGACATTAAGACCTACTAATAAGTATAAAATAAACATTAATATATCCTCTTTATATATTACCTACTATAGACCTATACTACCTTTATATAGTAGGTTCTATTTATAGTGCCTAAATATATTAGGTCCTTCTTTATCTAGCTCTATACTAAGAAGATTAGACTAAATAGCTTCCTCTAGGACTAATAGGTACCTAGGGTAGGTTTATACTACTATAAGTATAATACTAATAGAAAAGATATTTTCTATATCCTATTATCCTACCTATACTAGCCCCTACCTAGCCCTAGACCGCCCCCTTTCTAGGATAGGTATAATATAGCTCTAGCGTTAAACACCCCCCTTAGTCTTATACTTATAGCTAAACTACTATAGACATAACGCCTATAATACCTCTATAATGCCTAGCTCCCCTACCCTATTCTAGTATAGCCCTAGACATCCTTTAGGGCGGGCCTAACCTAGCCCTAGTCTATAATTTAATATAATACTTATAGTTAAAATCGTTAATTTTCTAGTCTAGGAATCACTATAGACCTATAGTGCACCTAGCCCTTCCCTAGCCTATTCCTACTTTTAAAATCTTAAAGTAAATAAAATCTAATATTTAGGCTACGCCTATCCTATCCCCTACTTTAAGCCGTACTAGCCCTAGCCCTAGCGTTCTCTAGACCTACCTTAGGCTTAGCCTTAGCCTAGGCCTTAGCTAGACCTAGACCGCCTTTACCTTACTCTTTACCTATCTTCTTATCCTTAGAGTCTAAAAAGTCTAGTTTTAAATTCTAATACTCCTTAAGGTAGAGCTAGACCGCCTTTATCTTAGTCTTAAGCTAGGTTAGACATTAAGTAATTAGCTCTAAAACTTTAAGCTAGTAGGCTTATACTAGGTCTAAAGCGGCCTCTATTATAACTATAGGCGGGTTCTACCTAGATAACGCACTACTACCCTAAACAGCCTTAGCCTAGATAACCCCTCTAGTATTAGCCTAGATCTAAAGTACGGCCTAGGTAAGCATAGTAAACTCTATATTATTAGAAAATAGGCCTAACTTAGGCCTACTATAGTTCCTAACCTACTATACTATAGCTTAAGCTATAGGCTTAGTAGTAGTATTAAGCTATAATAGGTTAGTCTTAGACTTAGACTAGGGATAGATTAGGACCTATATAGTAATAGGTCTAGTTCTAACCTATATAATTAATATATATAAATATATAAGTAGCTAATAGGTTAGTACTAGACCTAAAGTAGGCGCGACCTAGGGACGGCTTAGACTAATATAACTAATTATAATAGTTAGTATTACTAATAGACTTAAAATAGCCTATACACTAGTCGTAGGGTAGGGCCTAGAGTGCTCCCTTCTTAACCTCTTTTCTTTTCTAAGGCTAGACTTTATTAGCCTAGCCCTAATCTAGGAGAGGGGTGGACCTAGTCTAGGGATGACTTATTATAATTTTATTTTATTTAAAATAAAATAAAAAAGTTTAGGTTCTTATTAAGAGTTCTACTAGTCTACTAGGGTTAGCCTAGCTCTAACTTAGACCTAACTAGACCGCGATAATAGAAGACTTTCTTAAACCCTAGCCTAGAGTCTAGTAAGACTAGCTACGGCCTTAGGGTGCCTCTAGGAAGCTAAGGTTAGTTAGAAAAGAAGCTAGAGGGGATAACTTACCTAACGCTACTACTACTACTACTACTAATAATAAAGAAGAGAGGAATTAAGAGAGGCTAGAGTGTGTTTTTATTTCTAAAAATAGCTAGTAAATATAAAGCTTCTTTTAAGATTCTCTTATCCTCTACCTCCTTAAACTATTAGCTCTAGCCCTAGGATAGACCTAACGTAGTCCTATATATACTATATAATACTCCTAGCCCCTACTTTTACTTACCTTTTATTATCTAGAAGTCTATTTAAATAATAATATAATATATATAGTATTCTATACTATTTAGAACCGCCCCTATCCTACCTCTAATATATATATAGCCTATACCTAGGCTAATTTTACTTTTCCTTTCCTACCTATACTATCCCCTTCTAATAACTCTTTTTAACTTCTTACCCTTTATTTACTTTATTTACCTTACTTTATTTCTCCTTTATTATAATATACGACCGATTATAGGTCGCGTAGTGCTTCTACACCGACCCTACTAAGGCGCCGCCCTATTCCTATACCGCCCCTAGCTTTAGGGGAGAGGTTTTTCCCCTAGGATCTCTAGTTTTCTCCTCTTCCTAATATCTCCTTAGTAGTTCTAAATAGGCCTAGAGCCTAATTAGTATATTATTAATAATAATAATAATAATATCTATATAGTTAGGTTTATCTATTATACTATTTATAAAGTATATTCTATTAGAGGTCGATTTTGCTTAAAATGCTTAGGATAGCTATGTTTCTATTAGGCTGCTTATAGGTTATATATAGAATAGGCGGTAATTTCTACTAGAATTATTAGATGATTATAAGTAACGACTAGTCGCCTAGTGCTTCTATATACTCTTTAAATTCTATAAAAATAATATCTAAGGATTATTTTTTTCTAAGTATATTAAGTATATATATATTATTTACTATCTATACTTAGACGTCTATATAGTAGATATTAAACTTATCCTATAGAGTAGTAGAAAATACTATTTTATTCTAAAGAAGATAAGTTTACTCTATTAGATCTATATAGGAATTCTACTAGAGCTAGGCATCGCCTTATAATAATTACTATAGGTTATATTAGATTTAGCTAATATAAGTAGAACTATAGGTAATAACTATCTAGACTTAGCTTTACTATATAGATAATATATAGATAACTAGGTATTTTTTGCTAATACTAATATTATCTTTACTAGTTTTACTAGCTAGGGCATTAGGCTAGTAATAACTAATTAATTAGAGATTAAAAGGTATTAGTTATATTATTAGGTTTATTACTTTATTACGCGCTATTAGTAATATTAGTATTAAGGACATACTATTAAGTAAGATACGTTCTAAATACTATAATATTTTATTTATCTAAGTAGTAAGGCCGCCTATTTATACTTTTAGTTCGCTAATAGTATTATAAATTAGATTACTTATATCTTTAGTGTCTTTATTATATAAGAGGCCTTATTTATATCTAGTCTTTAATAGGGTATAGATAAGGGTTATATTATTACTAATATTACTAGAATTAATAGTTTAAGTGCTTAAAGGTCGTAGGTAGTTCTTAGTAAAGGTACTATTAGTATAGATATAATTACTAAGATTATAGAGGTCCTTAAGGTTTAATTCGCTAAAAAAGCTATATACTATCTATAATACTTTATTATTATAAATAAACGCGTTATATATGTTTTAGAGAAAGTTAAGATTTACTCTAGGCTTAGCGTTTTTATCTATTATTAGAGAGAGAGAGTCTATAGTATAGTTTAGTGTTAGGGTTAGTACTATAATTATAAAAAATTTTTATATAATTATAAGATTAGAAGTAGTAATTACTACTATATATTAGGCACTATTTAGGGCCCTTAGTTCTCTTAACTCTATTATTAAAAGAGATAATATACTTATTTAAACTAGCGCTAGATAAGCCTCTCCTCTTAGCTAAATAAATAACTAGTAGAATAATATTATATCTAAAATAACTATAGTCTAGTTAAAAATAAAAAGTAGTAAATTCTTATCTCTCCTCTAAAGTTCTTTATAGACTATTTATTCTAACTAGTAGGGCATTAGAAATAACGCCTATTATAATATATAATAATGCTCTTCCTCTAGGATTAGCGCTAATAATCTCTTTTTATCTATATAATGCTTTATTTAGTTCTATAGGAAAATTTATACTTTTTATAAATATTTTTATATATCTATAATAGTTACTATATACGCTATAGCTACTAGTATATATATGTTTTATACTATATGTTTTAATTATAAGGTTAAATCTATAGTTTACCTTAAATAGTAATATTTTTATATTCTTATTTTTAGAGCTATTATAAGCCTATTATACTAGAGGTAGCTATTCTACCTAATTATTTTACTAATAGTTAATATAGCTTTATAGGTACTATTTAAGTATTTAGTTTAAAATTTCTATTTATCTATCTATTTATAGATAAAATACTATAGATAGATTCTACTTAATCTTTAGAATTTTTATAAGACTTTTCTAGAAGTTTAATATAAATAACTTATTATAGTCTAATATTAATTTTATTAGTAGACTATATTAAGTAATAACTATTTTAAAAACTATATATACTAAATCTTTAGTATTACTAGATTCTACATAAGGAATATAGTAAGTATATTTTATAAGTTTATTAATAATAACTAGGATACTATTATAGCTAACTACTATTATTAGTTCTTAGAACTTTAGTAGTTTAACGATAAAGTCTATAGTTACTATTTACTATACTCTTTTAGGTAGTAATATTAGTTATAATTCGCTATATAGTATATATCGTCCTAATTTTACTTTATTATATATATTATATTCTTTAATCATTTCCTATATAATTTTTCTACTTTCTAGGAAGTTATATAATCTTTATAGTCTATTAATTATCTTTTCTATACCTATTGTTTATTATATAAAAAGGCCTTGCCTTTCTTTATAATATATAGGTTTATCTCCTAATTATTTAGGTATTTATCCTTCTTAATGCTTAATATAATTTATTATATCTATATATTATTTAGTATAGCTTACTAGGTTGCACTAATTTTTTAGGTGCCTAATATAAGGTTTCTATCCTTATTAGTATATAATAGTAGTATATTATTTACTAGTTCTTCTAATTTTAAATCCTCTCTTTAGCTAAGCGTGTCTACTCTTCTATTTTTAGATCTTTTTCTATATATAATTTTAAAATTATAGTCTATAAGGGTTTTATACTATTTAATTTAATATTTATTTAAATCCTTTATAGTTATAAATAAGGTTAGGTTCTTATAGTCTATAAATACCTTAACCTTATAGTTTACTCTTTTAAGATAGTGTTTCTATTCCTTAAATGCTTTAATTATTACTATAAGTTCTTTATTATAAATACTATAATTTAATTCTAATCTATAAAGTTTCTTAGAGAAGAAAGTAACTAGATAAAGTTATCTTTTTTTACCTTATTATCCTAATTATCTATCTAGAGTAAAGTCTAAGGTATCTATTTTAACTTTAAATAGTTTATCTAGGTCTACTATAAGTAAGACTAGTTCTTCTAAAATTTTATTCTTAAGTTCCTAGAATACTTATTCTTTAATATTAGTCTAAGAGAAGTCTTAATCTTTCTTTATAAGGTTAATAAATAGTATTATAATTTTACTATAGTTATATATAAAGTATTAGTATAAGTTTATAAATCCTAGAAATCCTCTAATTTCTTTAAGTATCTTTAGTATTAGCTATTCTTTAATTACCTATATCTTTAATTAGCTTATACTTATTTTTTAAAGTTAGATCTTAAATCCTAAAAATTAAACTTTCTACTAATAGAATTTATACTTCTTTAATTTAACTAGTAGCTTATTATCTTATAGTACTTATAGTACCTTATATATATATTTCTTATATTCCTTAAGTATATTAGAGTAGATAAGGATATTATTAAAATAGATAATAATAAATTTATCTAATTATCTTTATAAGATATTATTAATTATAGTTTAAAATATAGCTAGTATAATTATAAGTCTAAAAGGCATTACTAAATACTTATAATATCTTTTTATAGTTTAGATAGTAGTTTTTTACTTATAATCTTTTATAATATAAATAAGGTTATAAGCCTTTTTAAGGTTAAGAGTAGTAAACTAATTAGCTTTCCTTAGCTTATTCTTAATTTCTACTATTAGTAGTAATAGATATTAGTTTTTAATTATAATCTTATTTAGTTATTAATAGTTAATATATAGTTATAATTTACTATTTTTCTTTTAAATCTATAGGATTAGGTATCCTACTAGTAATTTAGATAGTCTAATATATCTATTTTATAGGTTCTTTTTTAGATACTCTTTAAGTGCTTTCTCCTACTTAAGGTTCTAAGGATATATATTATAGAACTTAGGTTCCTTACTAGGCTAAAATTTAATCTTATAGTCTTAGCGTATATACTCTAGTAGCCCTATTTCTAGCTCTTTACTAAATAGCTTACTAAACTTTAAGTATTCCTTAGGAATCTTTATTATATTAGCTTTAGGCACTCTAGTAATTATATATACTCTTAGAGGCGTATTATAATTTAATTAAGGTGCCTTTTTCTTAGGGCTACTTTTATTATTTTAATTATATCTTAGTATATCCTACTAAAGTTAGCCTATTCTTAAGTTAACTCTAGGATTACTTACTTATAACTAAGGTATCTTTAATATTATATTATATCTTAAGATCTTTATAATTTCTAATATAATATAGTGTTTTATGCTTTATATATAGATAGAAAGCTATATAACCTTTATTTCTACTTATCCTTAGCTATACTTTACTATACCTCCTTCTATAGGTATAAGTTAATAAGGCTTATCTTTATTTTTCTAGTATAATTTAAATATATTAATAAGATTTAATAAGATATAGTTTCTTTATACTCTACTATCTATTATTACCTAGGTTTCTTTTCCTATTATTATAATATTAATAATAAGATATTAATATCTACTAATATTTATAGTATATAAAGACTAATTAGATCTCTATTAAGAGAAAGGCCTTAGTTACTCTAATAGCTACCTTTTCCTAACTATTAATTTACCTCTTATAGTGTTTAAAAAATACTTAGTTCCTTTAAAGTATAAAAGTATAGGTAGCGTCTAGATCGCCTATCTATTATACTAATTAAATCTAGGCTAAGTAGATTACTTACTATAATACTATTTCTACTATCCTTATATTATAAGGTTATAGCTTAGATAGTATATATATTATTATCCTTAGTATAGTATTTATTCTTAAACCTCTATAGTATAAGTTTATTTTTATTATATTTCTAGATTATTTAGTATTATAGTTCTATTTCTAGGAATAAACTATATTCTTATTCTAGTATAAACTTTAGAAACTACCTATATTCTAATTTTTTTTATAAGTGTTTTCTATAATTATTATATAAGTATAAAGCCTATAAGATTCTAGTATAGTCTTAATATTAGGTGCTAAGTGCTAGGTGTTATATACTAAGAAGATAAAGTTATAGATTAGGTTATACTTTTACTTTATATAGTCTTATAATTAGAGTATAAAGGTCTATAATATTTATTCTTTTAATTATAACTCTAATAGATTCTAGGTCCTTTTTACTAGTTAATAGTATACTAACTAGATAATATTCTAGTAGCTAAGGTCTTTATAAAAGTAGTATATAATTATAAGTGTTAAATAAGTTAACTAATCTAATATTTAGTAGTTAAGTTCTATATTCCTAGTCTTTATTTTTAATATAGACTATATCTAATTCTTTCTTTAAGAAGTAATTTCTTTTTAGTTTAGAGAAGTAATCTTTACTATTAGTTATACTAATATTTTTAGTTAGTAGTTTATTTCTATTAGTAGCTTATAGTTTCTATCCTTTAAATATAGGCTTTTAATATTTCTTAGGGCTTTAGTATTTATTTATTAAGTGCCCTACTTTTCTATAGTTATAATACTTTCTCTTTTCTTTATAAGTAGTATTAAGTTCTATAGGTTCTAGGTAAGTTCTATATAATATAGATCCTCTTTATTATTTACTAATATTAGGTTAGTTATACTTAAATCTATAAAACCTATTTTATTCTCTACTATATTTTAGTTATTAGGCATAGTTCTAATTATTAATCTTAATAGTATTTATAATAAATATCTTAATAGTTCTAGGTCGATCCTACTTTAAGATTTTATCTTTTATATCTTTATATAATCTATTAAAGAATAGTTCTTTTTAGCTATTATTATCCTATTTAAGTTTAGTAGTAATCTACTAGAACTCTAATATATAGTGCTAAGTAGATCTAGTTTATTTAAGTAACTTAGATTTATAAGTTATAGTATATAATTTATCTAGGTCGCTAAAGATATTCTTAAGGAGTTGTTTAAACTTTTTATAGTCCTTAAAAGCGTTATTAGTTTTAGTTTTCTAATCTATAGGACTATTATTAAAATAGTCTCTAAGGGCTAGCTCTTACTATTTTAATGCCTTACCTATTAAAAGGTTTTTAATATAAAGAATCTAATTCTTAGCTATATTAAGGCTATTATTAACCTTAAGGTAGGCTTTAGCTTAGATTAAGAAGGTCCTAATATTACTTTTAGTTCTATTATAGCTCTCTAGCTTAGGAAACTTAGGTTAGCTATAGTTATTCCTTCCTTTATTAGTTTTAAGTTCCTTTAGCTATTCTATAAGATATTCTATCTATTATTTTATTTCCTTAATAGTTTTAGCTTATACTATAATAACTTAGGCTAAGGTAGTAGTATTACTATTTATAGTAGATATTATAAAGGTTAGTACTACTTAAGGTTTTAAGTAACTTACTAAATAAAACTAATTAAAATATAGTAGTAGCTTATTTTAAGTTATAGAAGGTTCTATTTCTTAAGAAGTAAGTTAGGTAAATATAAGTAGGCTTAACATTTAAAAAGTTAGTTTATTATAGTATATAGTAAGTACTATTAGGAAGTTATTCCTAATAGTAAAACTATTACTTAGATTAATTAGTAAAGATCTAGACTACCTAGCTACTAGAATCTCTATCCCTTATATACTTATCTATCTCTTTACTATAATTTAGGATTACCTTACTTACTAGTGATTATAGTAAGCGGCGCTTACTATGCTTATACGTGATCCTTATAAGCGCATTACGTGACCCTTAGGGTCGTGTTGCTGCTTATTATTTACTTAGCCGCTTCCTTAGGCCGCTTAGTAACGCTGCCTTTTTATCGTTTATAATAGGGAGACGTAAGGGTGTTATAAAGTAGATCAACCTACTAGACCCTAGGAATTAAAGGGGAGGTAGTAATAATAGAGACTTAAGGCTCCTAGGAGGTAATAACTATAACCTAAAGGGATAACCTTATTTATAAGGCTAAAAGGGACTAATACCTTAAAGAAAGGAAGGCACTTAGGCTTTTTATAGCTACTTTCTAATCTTTAATTAGTAAGAGCTATTAAGCCTAGCTTATATACTCTTATAGGCGCTCTCTTTATAAGGATTATTAATTCTTTATTACTTAAATTAAGCCTTTAGTCTTCTATATCTTTAAATAGCTAATAAAGAAAATAGAAGATGCTCTTCAGGACCTTAATAATTTAGATAAAGAGGCATAGTATATATAAATAAAGGAGCTTTAGTTTAAATACTAGATATATAGGGTTCTAACCTATTAGGACCTTTATATAATACTAATAGCCCTACTTAAGGCTATTATAGTTAAGTATTTAAATTTTATAGAGAACTAATCCTTAATAATATACACTTAAATAGATATAGATCCTATAGAGCTTCTTAACACCTTCTACTATATAAGGCTAGCTAAGCTAATAAAGGTTAAAGTAACTATTTATAAAGGAAGTAATTATATTATAATATAAAAATAGTCTTAGTCTTTAACTAAGCCTTAACAACTTGATTCTCAAGTATATAACCCGATCTTAGTATTATTAGAGTGCTCTAATTCTAAGCTATCTAACGGTATATAAATTACCTAATTTAGACTAGTGGTTCCTAAGTTATTAGGCAGTGTTAAGGTAGTGTGTATAGGGAAGCCGCATAGGCCTCCCTAGCCTCCCTAGCAGCCACCCTAGCTTATATATAATAGGCCACGTAATATAAAAAGCAAGGAAAAGTAGATTAGCTACTTAAATATATAAAGAACAGCTATTTCCCTTTACTATAGTAATAATTATTAAGTATTCTTCCTTCTTATATCTATACTTCTTACTTACTTAATTCTCTTATTTCCTTTAACTCTCTTATCTTCCTACCTTTGACCTTCCTCCCTCTATAGTAGGTACTTCCTTATATACCTACGCTGCTATACTTCCCTACGTACCTTCGGTACTTCTATTAACTATCGAAGTTATACACCTTAACAATTATAGTTTAATTAAAAACTAACTTTCTAGCCTTTCTTAAGATATATATTATATATATTTAGTATATATATATAATTAATATATAAGTTATCTTAATAGATAATAAGACCTTACTTAGGAAAAGCTAAAGGGAAGCCCTTAAGGAGTAAGGTATCTATTTATAATTAAATTCTCTAAATTATCTATACTATAGAGGCTACTAGGAAAGGTTAGAAGGCGTTATAAAGACTATTACTACTTACCTTTACTAATAGTTAAGCATTCTATATAAGAACTTCTAGAATATAGCCTACTAGATAGTAATATACCTTCTAAATCGCCGCCTAAGGTAGCTCTAGGGGTAGAAGGCACTATTATAAATAATTAATAAGTAGTTAAGGCTTTAAAGGCCTAAATAAGTATATCTCTAAGAAGGTTAGAGGCCTAACCTAAGCTATATTTAAGCCTTTAGATATAAGGTATATATAGTTATTATAGATAGGCTTTTTAGTAAAGTAAATAAGCTTAAGCCTTAAGCTTATATAGGTTATTTAGTAGGTATTATTTCTAGCACCTAATACCTAATTTAGGTACCCTTTTTATATTAAAGAATAGTAATTAATTTAAGCTATATAATATTTAATAAGATATCTTTTTACTAAGAAAATAAAGCTCTTAAAGCTCTTAAGTTATAGAAAGCTAAATAGGCGTTAAAAGAGGTAGCCTAACTAGTAGGCTTAAGAGAGCTTAAGGCACTTACTATATCTACTATAGCTCTACTAGAAGACGCTCCCTTAGACTTAGCGCCTATATAGTACGCTAGAGCCCTATAAAGATCGCTTTCTCTCTATGCCTAGGGCCTTAGAGGAGAGCCCTAGCTAAGACCCCCTAGGGATCCTAAAGTTCTTAATATATTAAGAGGCCTACCTAAAGTAAAGCCTCCTAAGGAAGCTAAGGTCGCTTATATACTAATAGGCGATAGCGCCTAAGAGCCTATATAAGTAATAACACTACTAATAATACTAGGTTAAAATAACTTAATTAATAATATAGTTATAAAGGTAATAATATTTATACTAATATATAACTTAATAGGTTACTTATATAAGGATACTCTACCTAAGCTATTATATTCTTATAAAGAAGTAAAGAGGTATCTTTATTAGTAGAAATAGCTAGAGGCTATAACGCTTAAGATCTTAAGGCTTAAGGAGCTTAAAGTAGTAAGGGTTATTAACGCCTAAGCTATAAAGCCTCTTATAAGGCCCCTTAAGCTTAAATAGGTCTATATATAGAAATTTAACTTTTATAGCTACTTTAATAAATATAAAGCTAGGCTATATATATAGAGAGACTAATAACCTAAGAATTCTCTTTCTAACGCTTCTATTATACTAACTTATAAGACCCTAAGGCTACTAGTAGTAGTTATAATATATTTTAACCTTAAGATAAGGTAAATTAACTTTATTAATATATTTATTAATATAGACCTTAATAAAAAGGTATATATATAATTACTACTAGGTTTTAATTAAAAAGGTATACTCTAAGAATTAGTTAAGGCCCTATATAGGCTCTAAAGGTCTCTAAGGCTATAGCACCTTAAGTTATTAGATTATTTAAAGACTCTTAGCTTTTAGCCTATTAATAAAGATATATATATTATAACTAGAGATAGTATTATTCTTTTCTTTTATATAGATAACCTAGTTATTTTCTATCTAAAGTTAGTTTAATTCTTTATTAATAATATCCTTAGGTAGTTTTAAAAGAAATATAATACTAAAGACCTTAGAGAGCTAAAGTAGTTTATTAGAATTAAAATAATAAAGGACTATAAGGCTTAAAAAACATAGCTATTATAGAAATCCTATATTAATAGCCTTATAACTTAATTTAAGCTTTCTAATAATAAAATACCTTATATTCTATTTTAACTATAGCCCTTACTATAGCTATTTAAAGGCATAGCTACTCTAAAAGAAATCCTATATTATTAGTAAATTATAGGATTATTAAATTATCCTACTATTATCACTTAGCTAGACATAGCCTTTATAGCCTTAAGGCTAGTATAATTCCTTACTAACCTTAGTCCTAACTATATAGAGACAGCCCTAAATTATATAAGATATCTTAAGGGAGCCTAGGACCTATATATTATATTTAATAGGATAAAGCCTATACTTAAAGTTATAAGTAATACTACTTTTAGTAATAATTTTAATAGAAAGACCTTATAAGGATATATTATTATACTATTTAGTAGGCCTATATTTTATTAAGTAGGTAAGTAGGATATAGTAACTACTTCCTCTATAGAGGCTAAATTACTTATACTCTTATAAGTAGTAAGAGAAATAATAGCCTTTTATAGGCTATATAATAGTATTAGCCTATATTTCCCTTAGTATATTAAAGTATTATATAATAATAGCTAGACGATTTAGCTAATTAAAGAAGACCTAGTAAAGCTAGTTATAAAGCTTTACTATATTAATATCTATAACTATTAGCTATATTAAAAGGTAAAAAAGGGTAATTTTAACCTTTAATAGGTACCTATAGTAGCTATAATCGCTAATAGGCTTACTAAGGCCCTACTATATTAGAAATTTAAAGATTTTATTACCTAATTATATATAGAGCCTTTACTAGGCATAGGTACTTAAGAGTAATAGTATATAAGGCTAATTATATAGCTAGTTAGCTTAAAGATTAAGGGCCTAGTTAATTTTTTAACTTAGTACTCCTATATAGTAATATAGGATTATTAGCTAAAAGGATTAATTTAGTCTTTAATCTTCCTCCTTTTTAGAAGGTTAAAAGTTTAATCCTTAAAGTATACGCCTCTTTTTATTACTTAGAACACTAGAAAATAGTATTATAATAGATTTTACTAGCTTTATTTAATAAAGCTATAAGGGTGTATTAAATAGGATATAGGTTAGATAGCGATTTTCTATAGCTTCTTTCTATTTTAGTAGGGATTTATATAGCACTAGAAGCATGACCTAGGACCCACCTAGTATAGGGGGTAGGCTCCTAGACACACACACACAGCTAGGCTTAATAACAACAATAATTCGCTCGTGACCTAATTTCCTTGACATTAAACGTCCAGACAACTGTGTTTCGCGATTTTTGGGAGATGGATATTTCGCGTCCATTCTACATTCATGTTTCGCTTCCTTATCAACTGCGTAGTACAAAGCTCTGCTTCTTGCCTAGTGCTATGATGTCTAGAATAGTGCTTATAATTTTGACTCGTGCGTTAGTCTCACGAATGCTTGCTCACCACGATCATCGTGTTATTGCGCTCCCTGGCGTCCCCATCGAATGGATCTCGCCTTCCGTATACCGGGTCTTTGTAATTTTTTCTTCTTGTTTATGAAAAAGGAACGGACTCCGCTAATCAATGCCACTTCCGCACCGTGATATATGAGCCTCATATGTTTCGACTACAGCTGATGACGACGGCCTCACCTGACTATCCGTCCTTTATCGTAAACATCGCGACTTTTCTCATCAGAACGCGTGAATCTAGCGCATCACCACCTCGAGCGCAACACGATGGCTAGAGGAAACTTTTCTGCAGTTGATTTTTTAGCGCTAGGCGCGGATAGCATGTGTATCTAGTTCTGATTAGATAGGACACCCCAATGAATAATTCTATTCGTATCATCTGCGAGATCTTTCCATCTTTATCGAGGTAGGATAATAATATAACGAATTTATCCTTGAACAGTTTCTTCTAGTGTAGAACAACATTGTCATTCCGATCTCATAAGTGTGACTTGAACCAAGCCCATTCTAATCTTGCAGTATGATTCATGCACATGTGTCAGCCCTGCAGAAGTTTTATAAGCTGCTTCACTACCTCGTCGCCGGTGGCCGCGGTACCCGCAGTACCGCCCATATCCTTAGTGCGTAGGCCGCTGTCAATAGCCACCCTGACGGCGGTCTCGACTGCACGGGCCTCGTCATGCAAACCGAGGGAGTAGCGAAGCATCATGGCGACTGAGAGAATGGTGCCGAGAGGGTTGACGATCCCTTGACCAGAAATATCAGGAGCAGAGCCTTTTCATCAGTATTAGTCTCTAAGATATGCACAATCTCCCCGTTCTTCGTACATATCCGTCTATTCATTTTTCTTGCCCATAGTTCAAGTACTCGCGCGAAATCTTGTAGAAATATAGACGTACCATGAATCGGCTCGTAAATGCCATTACATTTGCTTAACCCGTCCGGAATCCCGCTGAGACTAGCACTCGGTAACAAGCCGATGCTACCAGGTATGACGCTCGCCTCGTCGCTGATAATATCACCGAATAGGTTGCTTGTGACAATGACGCCATTCAATGCCGTCGGATTCTTGATCATAATCATCGCCGCCGAGTCAATCAACTGGTGCTCCACGCGAATATCGGGAAACTCGCGCGCAAACGTCTCCGTCATGACCCTCCTCCAGAGTCTACTCGTCGCCAACACATTTGCCTTGTCTAGAGACCACACACGATCTTCGCCGCGACCCCGTGCCAGGAATCCTGCCAGCCTTGCGACTCGTTCAATCTCTGCACGTGAATATGGCTCTTTATCCCAAGCCTGCCCGTCACCATCCTCCTCCTCCTTGCGCTCACCAAAGTAGATGCCGCCAGTGAGCTCGCGAACAATGACAAAGTTTGTACCACGGCAGATAGAGGCTTTTAAGGGAGATGCGTCGACGAGAGAGTCAGACGCGAAGAAGCAGGGACGCAGGTTACCATAAGCGTTCATTTCTTTGCGCAGGCGCAGCAGGCCCTGTTCGGGACGGACGCTTCCGGTGCCCCATTTCGGGCCACCAATAGCGCCGAGAAGCACGGCGTCGGCGGCCTGCGCAGCGGCAAGTGCGGTGTCGGTAAGTGGCTGGCCGGTGGCATCGATTGAGCACTATAAACACGATATGTTAGTGGTTCGGAAAGGACTTAATGACGCTGTGAGTTTTGAAGCTTCGAAGTGTTTGGAGATGTTGGGGTACGTAGTGTGTCTCACCCCACCGAGTTGGTGTTCTTGCAGGCTGAACTTGGGTGCCTTGGAGCTATGCTGCTCAACCGCTTTGAGGACCTGATAACGTAAGTTCATTGTATCTATGTGGCTAGTGAACGCCAACGCAGAATTCATATATATACCTTGATACCTTCTGCAATGACCTAGAAGAACTGCCATCAGTAATGCAGCCGCGACTAGAAGTAGACACGCGGGGAAGAACGGGCCATACCTCAGGACCACAGTGGTCGCCGCCGAAGACGACAATATTAAAATCGGCCATGATAAGACAGGAGGCGATAACGGCTTTAGAAACAGACAGGAAACGATGATTTGCCGAAGTGAAGAGAAATGGGAAATGCGGCGTTTCCGACAGACAAATTGCCAGAAACCAACAACTTTTTCCCCTCTAGCCGAAGTCAGAGGAGCGACTAACAGACCGGTATGCGAAGCGTGCCACGACCTATATACAGTGGGTCTCAGGTGATTCCGAGCAGAAAACAACGAATACATGTACAAGACGCATTGAAAAACAACACCGAATATTTAAACTAATCCTAATGCTACTATAATATCGTACATAACTAAAAAGACTATATAAAGTTTTTATTAAAAGGAAAGATATAGTGCTTAGATCTAAAGATTATTTATTAATACTAAGAATATATATTAAGGTTATATCTTATTAAAGGATAAAAATTTAAGAATTATAAAAAGTACTAAAATTTTATAGAGCAATATAATAGTATAGAAATATAAGAATATAGCTACTATAGAGGCAGGATAAAGTAGTTAAAAAATTAGAAATAGAAAATAAAGATAAAAGAAATACTAATTAATTATAACTATAGTAAAGAAAGTTAACTAGTATTTATATATTTAAATAGCTAATATATCTTTTTACTTTTATATTATATAGCCTACTAGTATATAGTTTTAACTAGCTAGAAAGATCTATATAGCTTTTTTATATATACAATTATAATAGTAGCTTACTTAAAGTTATAGAAGATCTATTTCCTAAAAAGATTTAGGTAAATATAAGTAGTCTTAATATTTAAAGAATTAGTTGATTATGCTATAAATATATAGTAAGTCCTATTAGAAAGTTATATTTAATAGTAGAACTTTTATTTATATTAATTAGTAAAGATCTAGACTATTTAGTATTAAGTTTAATAACTTAAAAAGTTATTAGAAGTATAAAAGATATATAGAGAAGTATAGTAATATAGGTAAAAAAGAAGGTATCTACTATAAAAGTAGGAAAGTTTAAGATAAAGTAGTTAAGAGAATTAAGTAAGTAAAAAGTTATAATAGTATATTAGGATGACTAGTCCACTTATTCTAATGTCTAGACGTTAGTAATTGTTTCCTAATTATTAATTTATCTATCTTAATTAAAAATATAGAAGGAAGGAATAGGACCACTAGCACTAGCCTAGCTTACTACGTAAGGTAGTAAGTTATTATATAGCTACTATACTATTAGTAGTAATTATAACACTAGCTATCTTTTTTTTTATAGTATAGTAGGGTTTAGTAAAGGGTAGGTATAGGGTAGGGACCCTATACTAGGTCATAATAAACCCTAGTCATAGTTTATTAAGGTATATAACTTTAATAGTTAATAGAAGTACTAAAGGTACGTAGGGAAGTATAGCAGCGTAGGTATATAAGGAAGTACCTACTATAGAAGGAGGAAGGTTAAAAATAGGAAGTTAAAAGAATTAAATAAGTAAGAAATATAGAGATAAGAAGGAAGAATGCTTTAATAATTATTACTATAGTAAGGGGAAAGAGCTATTCTTTATATATTTAAGTAGCTAATCTACTTTTCCTTACTTTTTATATTATATAGCCTATTATATATAAGCTAGGGTGGCTGCTAAAGAGGCTAGGGAGGCCTATACGGCTTCCCTATACACACTACCTTAACACTCTATAATAACTTAGGAACCGCAAGTCTAAATTAGGTAATTTATATACTCTTAGATAGTTTAGAACTAGAGTATTCTAATAATACTAAAATTAGGTTATATACTTAAGAATTAAGGTATTAAGGCTTAGTTAAAACTATAACTATTTTTATATTATAATATAATTGCTTCCTTTATATATAGAAAGTGTCCTAGAGGGTCTTAGTAGTCTTAGAGGGTGCGCTAGTCTTATTTTTTAAGAATTTAGCGGCCTAGAACGCTATAGCTATATTAATAATATATAGTATAGGTTAGCTATCTAGCACTATTATATTAGCTATAATTATATAGTTAAAATTATAGTTATCTTATAGTATAAAGTAGAAGTAGCTAAGGGCTTTTATAGTAAGTTAATACTATTTATAGGCTATTAATATCTTACTTATAGCCTTCTAATTAAAGTGCTTACCTATCTATAATAGTAGGTCTATAAGGCGCTTTATAGAAAGATAGCTTAACTATTAGTATAGCTAATATAGCTATCCTTTTATAAGGTAGAAGGCCATAGACTCTATAGCGCTTAATAGCTACTAGGGGTGCCCTTATTAGTAGATAATAGGCACTTTAGTAGTGCCTTAGATAAGCTAGTTCCTAAGGTTGTCTAGCTTAATACTAAGGGTATCTATATTAGTAACTAAAAGTAAAAATAAAGTAGCTATTAGTAGTACCTAGAAGGTGATTCTTCTAAAAATAGTAAAGATAGTAATACTTCTAATAGCTATAGTAGAACCTACTCTAAAGTGCACTATAGCCTAACTACTAGGTTTAATTAATAGGCTTTATATCTAGTGTATTACGGCTTCTACTTAGTAGATTCTAGTAGTTAAAGGACCTATAGCGCTAGTATTAGGTAAGATTCCCTAGAAATAGCGCTCTAAATAGCGCTCTTTAAAGAGGAATATAGTAGAGCTTATTAGTGTATATAGGTCCTTACGGCTAAGCGAGTAGTATATTATGCTTACTAAAAGCATCTAGAGTATCTACTTAGGGTCCTACTAAGTAATACTATAGAAGGCTTTATATTATAAAAAACACTATATAGGGCCAGTCTATAGTAGGCGCACTATAAAGCTATAGTCCTAGTGCAACACTAGGAAGAAAGTTATATAATATATTATTAGAGTATTAAGATAATCTAGTAATAAAGGATTATTATAGAATATAAATAATCTAAATAATCTAAGGGATAGTAAAGAACTAGATAAGTATATAAAGGATAGAGATTCTAGTAGCTAGGTAGTCTAGATCTCTACTAATTAATCTAAGTAATAGTTTTACTATTAGGAATAACTTCCTAATAGTACTTACTATATACTATAATAAACTAACTTATTAAGCATTAAGCCTATATATATTTACCTAACTTAGTTCCTAAGAAATAAACCTTTCTATAATTTAGAATAAGCTATTATTATATTTTAATTAGTCCTATTTAATAAGTTACTTAAAACCTTAAGTAGTACTAACCTTTATAATATATACTATAAATAGTAATACTACTACCCTAGCCTAAGTTATTATAGTATAAGCTAGAACTATTAAAGAAATAAAACTATAGATAAAATATCTAGTAAAATAACTAGAAGAACTTAAAACTAATAAAGGAAAGAATAACTATAGCTAACCTAAGTTTCTTAAGCTAGAGAGCTATAATAGAACTAAAGGCAATATTAGGACCTTCTTAACCTAAGCTAAAGCCTACCTTAAGGTTAATAATAGTCTTAATATAGCTAAGAATTAAATTCTTTATATTAAAAACCTTTTAATAGATAAGGCATTAGAATAGTAAAAGCTAACACTTAGAGACTATCTTAATAATAGTCCTATAGATTAGAAAACTAAAACTAATAGCGCTTTTAAGTACTATAAGAAGTTTAAATAACTCCTTAAGAATATTTTTAGCGACCTAAATAAATTATATACTATAACTTATAAACTTAAGTTACTTAAATAAACTATATCTATTTATTATTATATATAAGAATTCTAGTAGATTACTACTAAACTTAAATAAGATAATAATAGCTAAATAGAACTATTTTATAATAAACTATATTAAGATATAAAAGATAAAATCTTAAAGTAGGATTAACCTAGAACTATTAAGGTATTTATTTTAAATACTATTAAGATTAATAATTAAAACTATATCTAATAACTTAAATATAGTAGAAAAGAAAATAGGTTTTATAGATTTAAGTATAACTAACCTAATATTAGTAAATAATAAAAAGGATCTATAGTATATAGAACTTACCTAGGACCTATGGAACTTAACGCTACTTATAAAGAAAAGGGGAAGTATTATAACTATAGAAAAGTAAGGTACTTTATAAATAAATACTAAAGCCTTAAGAAATAATAGAAGCCTATACCTAAAGGATAGAAACTCTAAGCTACTAATAGAGATAAACTATTAACTAGAAATATTAGTATAACTAATAGTAAAGATTACTTCTCTAAACTAAAAAGAAATTACTTCTTAAAGAAAGAATTAGATATAGTCTATATTAAGAATAAAGACTAGGAATATAGAACTTAACTACTAAATATTAGATTAGTTAACTTATCTAATACTTATAATTATATTCTACTCCTATAAGGACCTAAGCTACTAGAATATTATCTAGTTAGAATACTATTAACTAGAAAAAAGGACCTAGAACTAATTAGAGTTATAATAAAGAAGATTAATATTATAGACCTTTATAATTTAATTATAAGACTATATAAAGTAGAAGTATACCTTAATCTATAACTTTATCCTTTTAGTATATAATATCTAGCACTTAGTACCTAATATTAAGACTATACTAAGATCTTATAGGCTTTATACTTATATAGTAATTATAGATAATACCTATAGAAGGAATTAGAATATAAGTAGTTTCTAAAGTTTATACTAGAATAAGGATATAGCCTATTCTTAGAAATAGATCTATAATACTAGATAATTTAGAAATATAATAAAATTAAACTTATACTATAAAAGTCTAAGAATAAATATTATACTAAGGATAATAATATATATACTATCTAAGCTATAACCTTATAATATAAGGATAGTAGAAATAGTATTATAGTAAGTAATCTACTTAGCCTAGATTTAATTAGTATATTAAGTAGGCGATCTAGACGCCGCCTATACTCTTATACTCTAAAAGAACTAAGTATTTTTTAAATACTATAAGAGGTAAATTAATAGTTAGGAAAAGATAGCTATTAAAGCAACTAAGGCCTTCCTCTTAATAGAGATCTAATTAGTCTCTATATACTATAAATATTAGTAGATATAAATATCTTATTATTATTATTATAATAGTAAGAAAAGAAACCTAGGTAATAATAGATAGTAAAGTATAAGGAAACTATATCTTACTAAATCTTATTAATAGATTTAAATTATATTATAAAAATAAAGATAAGCCCTATTAACTTATAACTATAGAAGGAGGCCTAGTAAAGTATAGCTAAAAATAGGTAGAAATAAAGGTTATATAATTTCCTATCTATATATAAGGTATAAAACACTATATTATATTAGATATTATAGTAATCTTAAGAAATAATATAATATTAAGGATACCTTAGTTATAAGTAAGTAATCCTAAAGTTAATTAGAGAATAGGCTAACTTTAGTAGGATACACTAAGATATAATTATAATAATAAGAGTAGCTTAAAAAAAAGCATCTTAATTACATTATAATAGGCCTCTAAGAATATATATAATTACTAAAGAGCCTAAAGCTAATATAATAGAGATTCTTAAGGAATACTTAAAGTATAATAAGCTATTTAGTAGAGAGCTAGAAATAGAACTACTAGAGTATATACGCTAGGACTATAAGATTAAACTTTAGCCTAGTAAAGAACCTAAGTTCTATAAGATATATCCTTAGAACCCTAAGTAAGAGAAAGCACTTAAGGAGTATCTAGAGGAGAACCTATAAAAAAGATATATTAGACTATCTAAATTACTTTTAGGATACCTAATCCTATAGGTTTAAAAGAAAAATAAAGAACTATACCTATATATTAATTATTAAAAACTAAATAAGATTATAATTAAAAATTAATATCTATTACTACTAATAGTAGAAGTTAAAGATAAACTAAAGAAAGTTAGTTAGTTAACTACCTTTAACCTTAAAAAGGCTTATAATCTTATCTATATTATAAAAGGTTATAAATAGAAAACTACTATTTAAACTATAAAAGGGTATTATAAATATTTAGTAATACCTTTTAGACTTATAAATATACTAGCTATATTTTAAACTATAATTAATAATATCT